>CATKHJ010841170.1:0-12116 GCA_949750685.1 Vernicia montana
TTTTTAAATATCTCATATTCGACTTTATCAATATTGAATACTAAAATTATTATATCTAAAACAAAAATATAAATCAACAATTATTCTATGAAGTGTAGCCTAAATTTTAATGTGAAAAAAGAATCATATATAGGTCATTTCTCCTACTACATTTGAAACCAAAGTAACTATCAAAATATTAATTTTAAATTTATAAACATTCTATGGTTTAATTATTAATCAATAAGTGAATGAAACTTTCATTTTAAAAAAATGGTGCACTACAATTTAAAAAAAAAAAATCAAAATTTTAATTTTTATTCGAAAGACATTCAATAATTTAATTATTAATCAATAATATCTCAAAAAAAAAAAAACAATACCTATGCAATTTTCTTTGAATATAATAATTTATATTTTGTACATAGATAAGGAGATGGCCTAATAACCCCAAAATGCATGAAGAGACAATATATATATATATATATATATATATATATATATATATATATATATATATATATATATATATATATATGCTCCCGTACCTAGAGGCTATAGGTGCATATTCGATGTTGTGCCTCCAAAACCGCGAAAAGGTGACACATGTCATGTATCTTTCAATACTATTATTTGGCTTTTTTAGGTATGATGAATAAATATCAAATAATCAAATATTAAGAAATTATAGGAACCCTTTATATTGCTTCATCATGATGATGTCTACAACCGACCACCGCACTATGTACCTACAAAACCATACTTTATTGCTATTCCCTTTCAAGTTTCATTAGTGAATTTAGGATAAACTGTTATTATTATTTTTTTTTTCACCCAAAGGATAAACTATTATTTAATCATACCGTTGGAACTAATTAATGAAGTAATTGATTCATTTTAAGAAACTAATTAAATGGTTCTTTATATATCATTTCATTAAATAAAATGGTACTTTTATTATTTTTTATATTTTTTTATTAAAAAATTAAAAAAATAATAATTTTAAATTCCAAAATATCCCTCCACCTAACATAACAATCATTAGGAACGTGTTGTTAAAATCGAAACCTCTCCCATGTTTCTCTTTTTTTAACTTCTTTTTTTTTTTTTTTTGAAATTTTGGTTAATTATTCAATTGTTTTGAGAAAGATATGAGATTTTTGCTTCTGGATAAAAGCGTGATATTGAATTTCAGATGACTGAAGGTAATAATTTGTTGTTATGAATATGGTATCAATTTTTGAAATAAAGATAGGTTGAGATTACTAGACAGGCTGAGTGTTTTCGTGAGCTTTTTTATAGTTTGTAATCCATTTTTCAGGAAGTAGCTTGATCATATCTGCTCTAAGGATCTATTTGGGGATATAGATACAAGTGGGTGCATAATGAGAATTTGACACAATATGAAGAGCTTCATTTAGATATGGTAAATTGAGATCAAGGGCATGGTTTTGAATATGATAAATAAGTTGATAATGGAGAGTAGCAACAGTGGCATCAGATACTTGAGGAGCACCTGTGATTTGGATTTGAACTTTCAAGGCATAAAGTACATGAGGATCTTCCAAAGCAAGATTGAAGTTTGGAAACATAGTGAAAAGAACTATGCCTACATTAAGATTAGTTTCAACAGTTCCTATTACTACATCTTGATACCTTAGATATCTCGTATCAAGTAAAGCAATTCTAGCTGAAACAGCAAGACCTTTTCGGCCATGGTAAGTTGAACCAAGGCGTATAGCTCCAAAGTGAATATGAGTATATCCTTGAGTTATCCATTGCTGCAGAATTTATGGAGGAATTTCTATGGCCATGAATTGTTATGCTCCTATAGCTTTAACAGGACATTGATCAAATTTGGCCGACTGGAAATATTCTTTGATAGCTTTTGGAGTGTTGTCTAATTAAGGTTCCAATGTTGTTGGTCCAAGAGGTTTTAGATTTGATAAAAGCATCATAAGGATTAAAAAAAGGAATGGAGGTGTCCTGGATTTTTTGTGAATATGGTAAGTAGCTTAATTCATATAGAAAATCTACCTTACTACTAGTAGATCTTCTAAAGGTTAGAGGAGGAGGTAAGGCTATAGTTACAGGTGTAGTTGGTATGGAGATTGAGGAAGAAGAAGTTGAAGTTTCCATGGTTGATGAGTTTTCTCCTTTGTCATCCATCATGATAATAAAAACAAGAAAATAACCTTAAGGCTCTGATACCAATATGGACAAACTATACATACAACTATGGCACTCTTTGGCTTTTAACAGAATCTTGTCCTCTTAGTATACATAGATTGTTCAGATGGATCATTAATTTTGGATAATTTCTAATGCAAAAGATCTACATATAGTGGCAATTGCAGAGCATACTTTTTATCTCATTGATTCTTGTTTATAGTATCATTTAGGAATGTAGAAGAGAGAAAGAGTATCATTTGACATAATTAGCTAAGGATCACTTCTTTGGTGCAATTTTTTGAGACAATTCTTTTATCAATCTTCTTTATCAGCTTAGATCTTTTTACAATATTCTCAGGGAAATATTGCCCATAGAGCATCAACTTCTAGAGGAGGCTAAAGTTCTCGGGGAGTTATGCTTTTTTTTTTACACATGAAATGTTCAAAATCTATATATGCCTCATAATGAACAAACGAGTCCTTGAAGAGGGAAAAGAAGTATGATTTGTGCATAGACACTTAGGGAAATGCAGTAAGATGAGTTCCATAGGAATATAAGGATGGTGTAGGATGACAGAGGACCAGAGTTCTGAAACCTTTATGAGATCAAAGTTTGACATTTCTATTGTAAGGATGTCTTCCTATTGTTTTAGGGTTCTGAACCATTGCAAAAAGGTTACCGGATGAGGATTGGTTCTTGACTCATGCTTTAAGTGGATAACATACTGAAGAAATTTGAAGGCTTAGATTTCAACATAGATCCTAAAAAAAGGATATTCAAGGTGAATTGCCAAGTCTCTAATAAACTGAGTTTCATACTTTCTTATTAGGAGAGATTGGTATTCAATTATTGGTTTAGAGGCTAAAACTTTAAAAGCCTTTTGAGAAATATCAGCTTTGATTTCAAGAGGGAGGCCTTCATAAAGAAAAGGCATGAGTTCAGAAGAAGATGGGGCTGATGGCACCATAAAAATTAATGGAATAGACTTGAAGGATTGATAATGGAACAGGAGATGTTTTCTGATCTAGAAAAGAAATTAGGAACTAGATCTACTTTGATATGTTTTACTTTAAATTTATACTTGCTAAACCATTCTTTCCATTAAAGTAATTGAAGATGAGGCAAAATCTTTCCTTTGATGTCTAACATCTTGGGGAAAGAAGAATAGTTCATGATGACTGTAAAGTGATGTCCAATAAGACGAAATTCAAACTTTTTTATCCCATTCTTTATAGCTAGGATTTCTTTAAAAGTTGAATGATAGTGACATTCAGAATCTTTAAATTTTCCACTCCCATATGCATATAATTGTCGTTTGCCATCTCGTTCTTCAAGAAGTATGGCTCCCCTGTACTTGTCACTTGCATTTGTTTAAAGATATGATTTTTATGTAGAGGGAATCTACAAAAGAGGCAGAGTCTGCAATTCTTTTATAAGGATTTGGATATTTATGGTTTACTTTTCTATCCATGGTGGAACATTTTTCTTTAGCATGCACCTGAGAGGACTTGCTTTCTTTGTGAAGTGAAGAACAAAGTCTCTGAGGTAATTAGCAATTCCAAGAAATTACTGAATTTGTTTATGAGTGAGATCTTTGTCTGGGAACTTTAACAATTCAGTGGCAATGTGAGGACTTGAATGATATTTCCCATTTAACATCATTCCCAAGAAGGAGATTTCTTCCTTTTCTATGTGCATGTTTTAGGCGATAGCTTGACACTGAACAGTTTGGTTAAGGACCAAAATTATGAAAGAAGTTGGTGGTGAGTTTGGATATCAGGGGAGAATAAATGAATATCATCAATATAGATGAGGGAACTGTGCATAAGAGATTCATATATTCGAACCATGGCTTTCTGAAACAAAGAAGGTGAAACCTTTAAACCAAAAGGCATGATTGTTACTTTTCAATGATTGAAGATGGAGATACATATAAGAAGAAGAAGTTGAAGATTCCATGGTTGATGAGTTTTCTCTGAAGTTGGTGGTGAGTTTAGATATCAGGGGAGAATAAAAGAATATGATCAATATAGAAGAGGGAACTGTGCATAAAAGGTTCATATATTCCAAACATGGCTTTATGAAATAAAGAAGGTGGAACCTTTAAACCAAAAGGTATAATAGTCCACTGGTAGTGGTGATTAGGAATACAAAATGAAGTTTTATATATATCTTCAAGCTAAATTCCTAATTGTCAAAATCCTACTTTAAAGTCGAATTTAGAAAAAACCTTAGTATAAGATAAATGAGTAAATAGGGAGGAAATCTTTGGAAGATGAAACTTATCATCCTTTAAAAAATGATTTGAAGGTTAATAGTTAATGACCAATCTATTCTTTTCTCAAACTTTCTCTGACCTTTTGTTCACATAGAATGCTTGACATGCCTAATCTGACTTTGTGGGTTCAATGATTCCTTGAGAAATGTGTTGGCAACATTCAGAAATTGGCAATTGTAGATCTGAAGGTAGCATTTCAGGGTGAGTGGCTTTTGTGGGGTTGATGTCTTCATTTTGTTTGAAAGGGAGTGAGATAAAGAAGTCTGGATTACTCCAAAGTGGATGAACATTTTTTAATAAAAATTCAGTGTGAGAATCATCACAAAAGTGTTGAATTAATTCATCTTTAAGAGAATCAAGATAAAATGTGAAAGAAGGTTGATTGAGGAATAAAGAAGGAATTGATGTGTATGGTTGGAAGTAATTCTTATACCTTATTCCATCAGATAAAATTTGTAAAGTCTTCATCTTCCAAAAGACATCAAAACCAAGGACTATATCCTTGTCTGGTAAGGGAGATCCCAAACATTGCTCCCAGATTGAACATCCTAGAAAGAATTGAATCTTTATAGGATTTTTGGTGATATAATCCATGCTAAAGATTTTTCCATCAGTAGCCTTGAAATACTCCTTCTGAGGCTTCCAGTATTCTTATGGAAGAACTATTGGATTGAGCATTATACGATGTGCACCAATGTCCATGAATACAACAACTTTGATAGGTTTTGAATATTTCTCTGGAAAGAGATGAACATACACCAAGGGAAAATGATAGACGAGTTTTCCTATTGAGAGACAAGCAGGTGAGACTGAATAAATGAGCTCATAAATTTCATCCTCAGAAGAATAGTTTTATATAGGAAAAAGACTTTCTGAAGAGTGGCCTCATATTTGGAGAACAAAGATTCTAAATCAGCATCTTGAATATCAATTTGAGTAACTTATTGAATGCGCATAATAAGCTTTGTAGCTTGTTTAGGCTTGTTAAGATATTTTTTTGCAAAATGTCCTCTGCTTCCACGCAAATAATACTTGTCTATCTTTTTTGCCTTGAAAACCTTTTTTTCTTTTTCTTTTTTTTTAAGAAATAGTACTTTTGAGCTAAAAGATTGGTCTTCATGAATGGAAGACCAATATATGCCTTCAAGCAAAACAATCATTGTATCTGGGATAAATGTGATTGCAATGATTGTTACTTTTTAATGTTTGAAGATGGAGATCCATATAAGAAGAAGAATAATAAGCCTTCTCCTACTTCTAAATGTTCTAAAAATCTTTTCAGGAAAAGATTTGAGGATGGAGATCCCTCTATCTCCACTTTTGGAGAACTAAACTAGATTTTTATCTCCTTTGATGTGTTCTACTTTAAAATTATACTTGCTAAACCATTCTTTCCATCGAAATAATTGAGGATGAGGCAGAATCTTTCCTTTGAAGTCTAACAACTTGAGGAAAGAGGAACAGTCTATGATGACTGTGAAGTGATGTCCATTCAGATGAAATTCAAACTTTTTTTATCCTATTCTTTACAAGTAGGATTTCGTTAAAAGTTGAATGATAGTGAAATTCATAATCTTTGAATTTTCCACTCCCATATGCACATATTTGTCGTTTTCCATCTCATTCTTCAAGGAGTATGGCTCCCCAGTACTTGTCACTTGAATTTATTTTGAAGATATTATTTTCCTGTAAAGAGAATCTATAAAGGAGGTAGAGTCTGCAATTCTTTTTTGAGGATTTGGACAAATGTGGTTGTCTTTTCTGTCCATGGTGGAGCATATTTCTTTAGCATGTGCTTGAGAGGACTTGCTTTCTTTGTGAAGTGAGGAACAAATTCTCTGAGGTAATTATCAATTCCAAGAAATTGTTGAATTTGCTTATGAGTTAGATCTTTGTTTGGGAACTTTAACAATTTAGTGTTTTTGCAACTATGGACAAACTATGCATACAACTATGACTAGTTTCACAACTTAGCCACTCTTTAGCCTTTAACATAAATATGTCCTCTTAGTGTACATAGATTATTTAGATGGATCATTAATTATGGATAATTTATGATGCAAAAGATGCACAAATAGTGGCAACTGCAGAGCATACTTTTTATCTCATTGATTTTTTTGGTATAGTATCATTTAGGAATTTAGAAGAGAGAAAGAGGAAATTTATAAACTCATTTTCTATTAAACAAGAGCAGTGTCTATTTTTCCATTTTCTTCCTTCATACAAGCTCAAGACATTACTTATATAGAGTGTTTAAAGAGAAAAGAACAAACATTCTTAGCTAGAAAAGACATACTTTAGCTATTTTACAGCTAGAAAAAAAAGTAGATGTACAAAATGTAGACGCACTCTATTTTACATCTGGAAAGCAAACACTTAGAGACTTTATATCTTTATCAGTTCATGAGAAGGAGATAAGTTTATTATCTTATAGTCTGTTATGTCTAAATCAGCTGAGTCATCAAAAGCATAAGGGTCCTGAGAGTCCTCCATTAAGTAGGTCCAGAGATGGTGAGTGGGGTCTAATTTGTCATCATTTGTCATAATTGGCTGAGGACTACTTCTTTGGTGCAATTGTCTGAGTCAATTCTTTTCCCAATCTTCTTTATCAGCTTGGATCTTCTTACAATATTCTCTAGGAAATGCTGCCCATGGAGCATCAACTTCTAGAGGGGGCAAAAGTTCTCAGGGAGTTATGTTATTTTTTTCACACATGCAATGTTCAAAATCTATATATTCCTCAGAATGAACAAACAAGTCCTTGTAGAGGGAAAAGAAGTATGATTTGTACATGCACACTTGGGAAAATATAGTAAGATGAGTTCCAAAGGAATGACTTCCTAATGCAATATAAGGACGGTGTAGGATGACAGCAGATCGGAGTTCTGAAACCTTTATGAGATCAAAGTTTGACATTTTTGTTGTAAGGATGTCTTCCTATTGTTTTAGGGTTCTAAACCATTACAAAAAGGTTACCAAATGAGGATTGGTTCTTGACTCATGCTTTAAGTGGATAACATATTGAAGAAATTTGAAGGGTTGGATTTCAACATAGATCCTAAGAAAAGGATATTCATGGTGAATTGCTAAGTCTCTAATAAATTGAGTTCCATACTTTCTTATTAGGAGAGATTAGTATTCAAATATTTGTTTAGAGGCTAAAGCTTTAAGAGCCTTTTGAGAAATATCAGCTTTGATTTCAAGAGGGAGGCCTTCATAAAGAAAAGGCATGAGTTTAGAAGAAGATGGGGCTGATTACGCCATAAAAATTAATGTAATAGCCTTGAAAGGATTGATAATGGAGCATGAGATGTTTTCTGGTCTAAAAAGGAAATCAAAAAGTAGATTTTTATCTACTCTGATGTGTTCTACTTCAAATTTATACTTACTAAACCATTCTTTCCATTAAAGTAATTGAGCATGAGGCAAAATCTTTCCTTTGATGTCTAACATCTTAGGGAAAGAAGAATAGTCCATGATGACTGTGAAGTGATGTCCAATAAGATGAAATTCAAACTTTTTTATCCCATTCTTTACAACTAGGATTTCTTTAAAAGTTGAATGATAGTGACATTTAGAATCTTTAAATTTTGCACTCCCATATGCACAGATTTGTCATTAGCCATCTCGTTCTTCAAGGAGTATGGCTCCCTAGTACTTATCACTTATATATGTTGAAAGATATCATTTTCCTGTAGAGGGAATCTATAAAGGAGGCAAAGTCTGCGATTCTTTTTTGAGGATTTGGATAGTTGTTGTTTACTTTTCTGTCTATGATGGAGCATCTTTCTGTAGCATTCGCTTGAGAGAACTTGCTTTCTTTGTGAAGTGAGGAACAAAGTCTTTGTGGTAATTAGCAATTCTAAGAAATTGTTGAATTTGTTTATGAGTGAGATCTTTGTCTTGGAATTTTAACAATTCAGTGGCAATGTGAGGACCTGGATGATTCCCATTTTTTAACATCATTCTGTAATGCCCTAGACTCTCATGACCTAAACATGCTAAGTGTGTAGAGTTATGAATTGAAAACAAAGGGAATCAAATGCCTACTTGGAAAGGATAACCGAAACTATATGTATATGCCCTAAGTATAGATGTTTCAATCTTAATCATAATCTTGATGGGTATGATATGAGTATGTGCTTGATTGATGAACATAAATAGTTATTATAGTATATGTCAAAAATACAAAAATTACCAAATTGCTAAAATTGTATAATGAAATAATAAGAAGTGAGTAAGTGGAATGTAGGTCCCATCCCACACCTTAGTGGCCGGCCATAGCATGGTTGAAGAGAGAAAATGTTATATTTTAATATGAATATTTATTTTAATATGTTTTCAAAATGGGAAAGTAGAGTTTGGGCCCCACACTCCACTAACTTGATCAAAACTTTAAAAAAATGGGTTGTACCAATACATTATTTTATAAAACCATTTCCTTCCATCATCTTTTTACAAGTAAAATTCCACTACTAAAGCTTCCAAGGGAAGCCACTAAATCTCCACCACTCATTCAAAATTTAAAGTCTTTTAAAAATAACCACAACCATCATCTTTCATTCATTTTACCATTCACAAAAGAAAAACCAAACACACACTCCCCTCCTTAAAGCATTCGGCCAAGCCCTCCTTAAAAAAGAAGAGGAGTTTCCTAGGTAAGTTCTTCATAAAATCTCTTCCTTTTGATGACTTAAACATGATCCTTGTATTCTTTCTTTTGTCTTGTTGAATTTCTTCTTCCTTCTCTTTTCCATGTGATTCGACCCACTTGGATAATTTGGAAAATTTTTGTTGTTCTAAATATATGATGAAGTGAACTTGTAAAATCTTGAATATAATATTTATACATCTAAAACCTAGTAACCATATTGAATTGAAATCTAGGGTTCTAACTAGGTAATTTTGGCCAAGTTAGGATTTTGTGCACCAATTGTTGTTTTGATGAACTAAATGAGAAATTGAGCCTATAATTATGTGCTAATGATGAACCTTGACTTGATTTGATGATTGATTGAAGAAAAACTTATTTTCCCCTTTTGATGTAGTTAGATGTAATTTGGCCTACATTAGGATTTACATGCTTGATTTGATTAATTTCAAATGATGAAAGAATTCTATGTATTTGCATGTGTTAATAATGGGTATTAATTGCCATGAATTGAGCCAATGAGTTAGGGTTTGATACCCTAGGTGGTTCGGTCACCTTGGGAAAGATGAGTCTTTATACTTTAATTTGAGATGAACCACTAATTGAACTTATAATGATATGTGTATGTTGAGTCTTGCTTCAAATTGGAAATTATTGAAATTTGATTACGATTTAGACTAGTGACCTATTCGGCCACCCTATGAAGTTTAGGGTTTAGCTTTTAAATTTGGTTTAACTATGTGTATGAGTTGATGATATATCGAATTGATTGTATATGAGATAAAAAATCAAGAAATTAAAATTATATGATTATGGTTCCACTAAGAAGGCCATTTGGCCATTTAATGGGAATTAGGGTTTTTGACTTTTCATTATTGTAACAATGTATATGAATTGTTTATGGAATGAATTGGTTGAGTATGAACTTGGAAACAAGAAATGGAAATCAAATGATTAGGGTTTTCACCCTAGGCCATTCGACAATAATATTGTATTTGAGTATATGTGTTCCATAAATTGTATTGAATATGTGAATGAGTCGATTCTATTAATTTAAACTTGAATTGATTATTTGTTGGTAGGATTATAAGGTTAAGTCTTAAGCTAGGTTTGTTAGGGTTTAGTGACTATGAACTAAGTTAGAGTTAGGCTGCCTGATTATTTAAGTTTTAATGTGCAAAGTGTGAATTGAAATATGATGATTGATTGTAGAGAACAAAGCTAACAAAGGAAAGGAAAGTGCTTAAAAGGTTAAGAAGCATCATTTCTGCTTGTGCTAGCTAAATATAGGAGCTAAGGCGTTGAGGTGAGTATATGATATTCTAATATGATATGTGCATTATTATTGTTTTTCCATGGCATTCATATGAGAACCTTTGAAACTTTAGCTTCCTTTCTTACACAATTCCTTGTATATCACAAATGATATCTTAAATTATTATGCTAGGATTGTACATTGATGGCCTTCGGCCTACTTGAATTCTCATTTAGATTCAACCAAAGTTGTAGATTCATTATGACATCTTGAAAATCCTAGCTCCAATTGTTCATGAGCCCTTCTAAATCGATAAATGATATCTTGCTAAATATCTTTGACATGTTGAGTTAGGGTTCATTATTGATTATCATTTAGCCACTTGAGCCTTCTACATGTCTTCATCTCAAATAATTGAGCTGCTATGATTCATTAAATCCTTTTATGATTATATTATTGAATTTTCATTGCAATTACATAATGCTACCTATGAGCTCTATATATGATTCGCATGTTTAATCGATATGAAATATTATTATTATACGAGATCTTAATGCAAAATAGAAATCCCCAGCTGATGTAGGGTAACACGTCAGACCTTGTACAATGGTAAAACCAACGGATAGGGTGAGTGTATCCAGACCTCAGTTATGAGGGGTTTGACGATTCTAGCTATAAGACATGATCAGTCTTATGCCTTATATGTGACATGAGGGAGCATGTCTAACCTAACATCTGTTCCAAATTTCTCATTAAAGAGTAAGCATGACATTAGCTGCTACTCTACTTGTACATGTGGAAAGCACTCCGCTTCTAAAATTATTGAATTATGCTAAAGTGTTTATTAATTCAATCACATTACCCAACTCATGAGCTATTGAACTCTTTATTATCATTCATTTATTTACCTGTCTATATATTATCTTAAGATATTATTTGCTCACTAAGTATATCTCACCTCGTTGTTATTACTATTTTTTAGGAGACTAGAAGACTTGGCAAGATAACTCTTAAGTATTCTCCTTCATTTGGGACTTGCTGAGTTAATTCATATAGTTCATCATTTTGTTTTATATGATTAAGTGTAATGAGGACCTCCAATGTTTTAGAGCTCCATATTCATCTTGAGTTGTAATATTATATATGAAAAGTATGAATTACGTTAACTAATGATAATGATAATTGTACTTAGTATTTGATACATGATGAGTATATGATTAATATATGATAAGTGAGGATTGCTAATAATGATAATGCATATGAATAACAGGGGCGATTGAGTGGGGTAGGCAACTAAGGCAACCGTCTTAGGCCCCTCAATTATAAAGGCCATTATATATATATATATATAGAAAATAGGAAGTATTTTTACAAAATAATGTAGAAAAAATAAAAGCCAAAAATTTTAGAAATATAACTTAATAAAAAGTCCATAAAATAGGAACATCCTAAAAATTAGTTTAGGAAATTGAAATCTAAAATAAAAAACAATAGTAACCTAGAAACTAGCATTAACAATAACTACATTCTAATTAACTCTATTAGCTTTTCCTAAATAGTAGCACAAATCCATAATTTTTTTTATAAAAACTAGATTCTCAATTAGAAGTATGGAATCTTTATCTATGATTTAGCTTTCCTTCTAATGTTAATAAAATTAAAGATTAATGCTTAAAAAGAAAATGGTTTAATTTGAATTTCTTTTCTTATATTGTATTTTTTCAATTTGAAGGCCTCATTTTATGACTTTGCCTAAGGCCACCCAAAATCTTGAGTCGTC
>CATKHJ010841366.1:0-12023 GCA_949750685.1 Vernicia montana
TCGAAGATTAGTGATTTTATCCTTGGGTAAATTAATCAAAAGATTAATAAAAATTGGAGTCAAATTAGGTTTTTTCCTTAATTTTCCCATTAAAAATAAATTAGGGTGGCGACTCCCGAATCCTTTTCAAAAATCAAAAATAAATTTTTCGAGGCGATAGCCGCTTCCAATCGTGAGCACCGAAACCCGTTCCTTAACCTCCCTTAAAAATCGCTCTCGCCTTTCCTTAAGGCATTTTCCCCCACGAGCGAGGGGAGGGGCATTCGGGCGAGGCCTCACAACTATTATTTGCTATCGAGCACAATCAAATATTTCAAGCCGAGATTATTTCTATCATTATTTGTATTCCTGGTGATAAGGAATAAAAGTAACCATTTCTTAACTGGGCCAAGCCAGGTTGAAGCCCAATCCACTGAGAGGTTCTTACATAAGTCTCAAAGCTCAAATTCAAGAATAAAGGCCTCCCCAAGAGAATCAACAACCCATTAAGGTACCTCCTCGTCTAGCGAGGTGATCCCTTGCCCTCAACTCTCCTCATCAATGAGCATGAAGTCACATGGATAGTTACTGTAGCGGATGTCATTCAGACATTTAATGAAGGTCACCCTAAGAAGCGATGCCTGACAAGATAAAGCAGCACCTACCCAGCTCTGCACCATAGATCATGCACGCAAGTACCCATCTCTCTGAGAGCAGGAGTTGTCCACCAACTCTCAAAGGCTAGGCAATCCATCATTAGTTTGGGGATACACATGTTCCTTCTCCAGTAAGTTATTACACAATCTGAGTATAAAAGGCAGGAGACACATTTAATTTGAGGCAGTTGCTTCTCCATACTCTCATCTCCTTCTTACACTCAAAATATACCAATTATCAGGAAGTTCAATTCTTCCTTACAACCAATAAAATATCCATTGCTAACTTGAGCGTCGGAGAGCCTTTGCCAAGTACAAGGCTTGACCCTCTCACGTTCTTTGTCTTTCTTGCAGGCCTAATAAAGTTCATCCAAGATCTATACAAGAAATCCAACCCATTCCAACTTCAAAAATGTATTTTGTTTTTTTTTTTTAGGAATATTGTAATTTTTTTTTTTGAGCATTAGGAGGGGGAATTTAACATTGATGAGGTTCGAACCCTAGCGTCAACTTTCAAAATAGTCTCACCTTACCACTAGACTAAAATATCAGTAACAATATTTTAAGGTATTAATTAATATTTATTTTCATCTCAAATAATAATAATAATAATGTTTTCAATTCCCAAAATCTAGAGATTTATTTTGGGTGACAATATTGACTCGTCTTTTTATTTTTTAGCATTATTTTTTTAATATTGAAGTTGCTATAACACCTTTATTAAATTATACTTATCTAATACTTTTATGAGGAATGTTCCATTTAAAAAAGAAAATTTTCATTGAGTTCAATTTTTCTTTTTAATTTTGATTTTTACCTCATAAAAAGAGTTTATATATTTTAATTTTGTAATTAGCAGCTGTTGATTTTTTTAGTTTACCAAATGGATTGAATTAACAAAAATTATTAATTAGCTCCCAATAGCTAAACCAAATGCTCACTCAAAAAGTGGAGTTTGTAAGTTCAAATAGCGACTACAAATTTTTTTTTTTATAAATTCAAATTTGTTGTCTTAATTTATTGTGAATGGACCTATATCACTTATATTGAGGTGTTTCTTTTTTTTCTTTTTTTTTTTTTTGCCAAAGACTTATTGAGTTGATGTTAATGTAACTCATATAGTTTTGATAATTGGTGAACTCAGATGTTTTTTTTTAGGTAAATTTGGTTTCAACGATAGTTAAATTTGAGATTTTTCAATTATGTAGACGATTTCAGTATAATTAAATTAAAAATTTATTGGTGAAAACTCAAATTTTTTCTTTTTGCTATATTGAAGGTCCAAAAGACTGAAATGACATTGTAAACTACACAGCTGAGAATAAAGTAATCTGAACCTAGAGTAAACAGTTTATATACTACCTCTATGAATCAAACCTATGTGTGCTTTACCTCATATAGATAATTTCACTCATTGCATTAGCATTTAATACATCTATTTAGTGGTTGATATTTTTTTATATTTTTTTTTTTTTGCACTAAAGAAAAAACTTTTATAACAGAGGAAGCAAAGCAGACAAGTCTGCATACAAAAGTTGAATTAGCCTCAAAGGCTTGTCATACAACCAATTAGTGGGTAAACAATCCTTAGCCATTTGGCTTGCCACCCAGTAAGCAATTTTGTTATTATCCCTACTAACCCATCTGATGATAACAGATTTAAAGGAAGGAATAAACCCCCTAATCACCGAAACAGTAGCTCTAATTTCCCATGGTGGTTCATCCTCTGGATTGTTACATGCATCAACTAGCAGTTTTGAATTCGATTCAAAAATACAATCAGACCAACCCTTATTAATAGCAAAGGAGAAACTAAATTTCAAAGCTTCAGCCTCCGCAGCAAGAGGAGAAAGGGATGAAGCCTTCACCACAGCTCCATCAATCATTTAACCATCATACGATCTGCAAATAAGTGCTAGAGCCGCAGTTTGAGAGCAAAAATCAAAGCTAGCATCCACGTTAATTTTATATTTGCCTTTTGGAGAGGGAGGGGGTGGGGGGGGGGGTGGGGGTGCCATCTATTTAGATATAGATTATCTTGAACCACCTGGTTAGATGACTGATACTTTGGTTTCCACACTGCTAAAAATTCATTGGCTTGTCGAGTTGCCAATTGGTTACTTTTTCCTGGGTCTGGAGGTCTTCTCTTGAAGATCAATTGATTTCTAGATTTCCAAATATGCCAGCAAAGGAAAGCCATATGCGAAGCAGCTTCAGGAATTTTATCTTGATGAACCTGCTCCAAAAGACTATTCCACCAAGCTGCAAAGGAAGAGACATGAAATGAATTTGTAATTATATTTAGATGGCTGTCATACCAAGATGCTCTTGTATGATCACACAATAATAATGCATGCTTAACAGTTTTGGTAGCTTGACATGGAAGAGGAAGGGTGGTGTGTATTGAGGTTCAACTCTTTTGTTTGGTGAACCATGTGATACACACGTTTAACAGTGAATTTGCCTTGCTTGTCTTAGTGCCAAACCCGCTTATCATCAGATTGAGAAGATCCAATTGGTACTCTAAGGACGGCCCTGACTTTTTGGGGAGACAAATGCTCTTGAAGTTTTGAGATATCCCATTCACCATTAGCTATTATCCAATCCTTAACTCTTAATGCAACATCATTCCTTGGCTGAGGAGAATATATTTTAAATCCACTGAGTTCAGGATCCCACGGGTTAGTCCAAAAGAGAGTTTGTCTGCCGTTACCAATATTTAGCCTTGCACCCTCCTTAAGCACATCCCTTACTTCCAGTAAACTTGACCAGCCCCAAGATGCCTTACTTCCTTTTTCAACATTCCAAAAATCAGTATGGGGAAAGTACAAGCTTTTCATAAGACGAACCCATAGACATTGAGGATTTGAAATAAGTCTCCAGGCTTGCTTGGCTATTAATGCTAAGTTAAAACAGTTGAAGCACCGAAACCCCATGCCACCCTTTTTTTTTGCTTTCGTTAATTGCTGCCATTTCTTAAACACAATACCCTTCCCATTATTGAACTTCCCCCACCAAAAATTAGAAAGAATTCGGTCTAGTTTTTTGCATATGCCTTGGGGAACTCTAAAGCAAGATAGAATATAAAGTGGAATAGCAGTTAGAACTGCCTTAGTCATAATCTCTGTACCCCCTATGGAAAGTAACTTATGCTTCCAAGATTGTGCTTGTTGCTCAACTCTATTAACCAGAAAGGATAGGGATTGGGATTTAGATTTTCCCCATTGAGTAGGCATATCGAGATATTTCTCCGAACCAACCATCTCCTTCATACCCAAGATAATTGAGATTTGATCTCTAATAGAATTTGGTGTATTTTGGCTAAAAAAAATGGATGACTTAGAGGGATTCATACGTTGACTAGAAGCTTCCTCATATTGCTTGAGAATCAGTTTGAGTTGATGCATTTCTTTCATTGAAGCCTTGCCAAGGATGACTGCATCATCAACAAATAGTATATGACAGAGACATGGGCTTCTTGGACTGAGTTTTACCCCGTGGAGTTTCCCATTTAACACAGCATCTTCTATAAGAAAAGATAGACAATTAGAAACCAAGAGAAACAAGTAAGGAGACAAGGGGGTCCCCCTGTCTTAATCCTCTTGCTGGTCGGAATTCCTGAGTGGCCTCGCCATTAACTAAGATTGAATATGAGACTGTGGAAACACATTGCCATATCCAGTTAACAAAAGTGTCTGCACACTCCATCCTTTGAAGTGTTTGTACTAGGAAAGACCAACTGACGCTATCATAAGCCTTGAATATGTCAACTTTGATGGCAAAATTAAAGGCTTTTTTAGAAGAGGCTCTCTTGAATATATTAGTAAGTTCATGCATAATGAGAATATTGTCCTGTATCATTTTATTAAGGAGAAAAGCTGATTGACATGAATGAATTAACATAAGCATCTTCGGTTTCAAACGAAGGACAATAACCTTAGAGATAATTTTATAAAGAAAATTACACAAGCTTATTTGTAATACCCCGAGTACTCATGTGTGGACTTCTCATTGAATATATGAATGATTTCAGATGTATATCATATGTATGGATGAGTGTGAATTGAATTCCCTAAGAAATGAAGGTTAAATTGTAAAGTGGAGTTACAGGGCATAAGTTGCGCCTGCAATTTGGGTGTCGCGACCGCTACCTTAGTTTCGCGTCCAATGTAGTGACTGCAATACAGCCGCGAACCTCTCTGCTTGAAATTGCTACCATAATGAACAGTCACGTGAACAGTGCTAGGTAGCGACCGCGATAAAGGAATTGCAACAACAATTAGCTCATTGAGACCGTGACTTACCTCGGGATCAGAATCGAGGAAACGACTTTAAAAAGGAAATTAAAGGTCCAAACTTCATTTTTTAGGAGCCATATGAGTTTCTAAAATCATTTTCTCTCAAAGATCATCCACCCACTCATATTAAATGCCAAGAAATTTCATTAATTGCTTCAACAAAAGGATCTAGGGTTACATTTGTCTATTCCTTCCTCCATTTCTTGAAGCATTGGTTGAAGAGGTGAATTAGGGTTTTGGTTTTCTTTTGATTCTTCTTCTCCATTGTTATAATCCATGCTTGGGGAGGGTATATGTTTAGAAATTATGAGTCTAGAATGTATATGGTGATTCTAAGGGTATTAATTGATATATTCTCCATTATATGTGTTTATGTGTTAATAGCTCAACCTAGAAGAAATCATGAGGACCATGATGGTTATAATGAATTGATGTGATTATGGATTTTTTATAGAGAGTTATAGCATTCTTTTGGCTAAGGTGAGTATTTAATATACTATTATGCTTGTACCTGAATTCCTTGAAATTCTATCAAGCCTATTATACTTGTTATTCAACTACCTTATGAAGACCAAATGATTATGAGTTACCACAAATAATATTTCTATAATGATTACATTATATGTATGAAACCTAGCCATTTTGTTATTCTTTATGATATATATATATGAATCTTGGAATAGAAATCCCCTAAACTGATGTAGGACAAACATCAGACTTTGTGCACATTGTACCTACGGAAAAGGTATAATATCTAAACCCTAGCTAGGAAGGGTATTAATCCTAGTCATGGATTCTGATCCACTTCATATAGCATGTCCGTAAGGGAGCCATTGCTTAGAGTATGCTTGTAAGGAAGCCTCTATTCATTTTACTCAAAGCATGTCTGTAAGGAGGATTATTGCTTAAATATGAAACATGCTTGTAAGGAAGCCTCTGCTTGATTTCTATATAAGTATATATCTATGAATACCAAGCCAATTTGATATCCATTTTATATGATTCAATATGTTTATGCATCGTGAAACTAAACCTTTACTTATTCTTATGATATGATAACCCAAGTTTGAAAGGTATAGTACTATATTCATTACTCACTGCTTTATCTCATTAGCGATTCCATTTTTCCAGGAGATTAGAAGTTCATCGGTTTTGTTCTTCAGGCATTCTCTTTCCTAAAGAACTAAGTGGATTAATGTAATTTCTTCTTTATTTATATGTAATTGAAGTCTATTCTAGATGCTCCATGTGTGTAAAGGAGAGATATTATTTTGGCCTTAGTGACATTATTGAATGGTTAGTTATATGTATTAATTATAATATGAGATGATATGAGTAAGGTGTTATGTTGCTAAGAGAATGCAGATATGTGTATGAATATGTATGTTCAGGTTGAGATCTTAGGGATATGCGTGTGTATTAATTGCAATGATGCTGTAAGAAATGCTATGTTTATGGGTTCTATGGGTAGTTGGTGGCCTTATGCTTACCCATGCTCTAGGACCGTCGCATCGCTCGATGTGAGGTGTGACATTATTGGCCTAAATTGAGATACCTGGCTTGGCATTGACACTTTAAGGATCAAAACGATGTTGGTTTTGTTAAGGTTGGTCGACATAATCCCTATCTGAAAGGAATTCTTAATTGCAGCACAAATGGAAGGGCCAATATCAGTCAAGCTTTCTGATTGAAAACACCAAAGAAGCCATCAGGGCCTGGTGCTTTCAGAGCACCCATACTGAATACTGCTATTCTGATTTATTCATCACTTACTGGGCTTGTAAGAGTAAGGTTCATCTATTCCGTTACTGATCTAGGAACTTTGGATAGAACTTGTTCATAATCAGCAGGTGTAAGAGAATTAAACAGATTAATAAAGAAATCACGAATTACTGCTTTAACTTTATCATCTCCCTCTATCCATCTGCCCTATTGATCTTTTAGCTTGAGAATGCGATTTCTTTGCATTGCTATGGCATGGAAAATTTTTGAATTTCTATCTTCATGTTGCAACCAAGTAATGTGAGAACGCTGAAGCCAATGCTTCTCCTCCATCTTCCAGAGTAATTCTAGCTCCTCTAGCAAAATTGATTCCTTTACTTTGACTTCAAAAGTAAAAGGGAGAAGTTTCAATTCTTCAAGCTGTTGTTTAAGCTTCGCAATGCTTTTCCTAACATTGCCAACTGTAGAATAATGCCATTTGCATAGATTAGAAGCACAATAAAGGAGATTTTGGCTAATGGCATTAAGATCCCCATTACCTTCCAAGGTTCCCCAAGAATTCCGCACCACTTGAATCCATTCGTGGGCCTTAACCCATTCACATTCAAATTGAAAACTTTTAATCCTTCTTCTCCTGGTTACTTCCAAGTCCAGTATCAGTGGCCTATGATCTGAACCAATCAACCCTTCATGAAATACCTAAGCCTCACCATACATCAAACGCCATTCAGCATTACTCAAAATCCAATCAAGACGTTGGGCAATACTATGGTGATCTTCCCTTTTGTTATATCATGTGAAGGTAGGACCTTTTGCTTCTAAATCAATTAGATCATTACCATTAATCCACCCGTCAAAGAGCCGCATTTGATATGGATTTGCTTGCAGGCCCCCAATTTTCTCCCAATTGTTTCGGATGATGTTGAAATCACCACCACAAACCCAGGCTTTGCTATTCCCAGGATTTAAACTACTCAATTCCAGTAATACAACTTCCTTATCACCATGATATGGGCTCCCGTATACAAAAGTAGAAAACCACTCCATACCTTTATCTTCACTATAACAGAAAGTATGGATATAATTAGGGGAGGAACCAAAGATGGAAATCTTCACTACATCTTTTCACCATAACGCTAAGCCACTCGCTGTACCCGTAGGAGGCACATAATTAGAGAATTGAAAATCCATTCTTCTTTGCCATAACTTCAAAAACTCTGTAGTATTCTTAGTTTCTGAAAGAAATACCATGGAAGGACGGTGATATTTGATGAGCTCTCTAAGATCTCAAATTGTCAAGGGCCACCCCAACCCTTGACAATTCCAGTATAACAACTTCATGGTGATTGGGTGGCTTTGGGCGAGCCACCGACTCTGTAATTTGCAAATTGGCCATATGAGGAAGACATATCGCTGCCCGTGATAAATGCAGGGCAAACCGCACTAAAGAAGAAATAGTAGATAAACTAGCCAGATGTAGGAATTTAGAGAAAACAAGAGCTTCTAGATCAAAACCAAACCTAGGGTTTGAGGATGTAAAGAGATAAAGACTCTAGATAGAAAATTCCATGACGGAGATAAGCTAAATATAATTTTTTTTTATATTTTTATATGATATAACTAAGAATGATTTTATTAATTATAAAAGCTCAACTGTGAGGAAAGTCAAAAAGCTATAACTACAAAACGTTGAAGATTGACATAGCTCTCTTGCTATACAATAAGCTAAGGTCAATCTGTTTGATATTTTCTTATGAATTCAAATTTAGCAGCTGTGGATTTTATTAATTTTAGATGCCAAGAGAATTAATATTTCTCATTCATGAAATTGAAAATAAAATACAAAAAATTAATCAAGTTTCCATCATAAAAAAAAAAAAAAAAGCAATTCGCTGACTTTTCCACAAAATTCTTAATAAAATATATATTTTATATGATATAAATCTCATTTGAACCTGCATTAATCTACACATTAATAAAAAAAATTAAAAAAATACAAATAAAGAGAAAAACAATTTACTTTTTGTTTGACTTGTATATTATATACACTCCACTTTATAAATTTCCTGGATCCGCCACTATTATTAGCATATCCATCAATCCAATAACTAATCAAGCATATCACAAACAATAGCTGCTGGCATTTGGTGAAAATAAGAACAATATTAATTCAAATAGATATACATTTCAATCATTGATAATGCATCAATTATTAATATTTGTGTTAATTTAATTTGAAAGCAACAAAAAATAACTACTAAACAAACAGCAGCTTAATTATAATTAGCCATAACTACTAAACAAAGCATGCAGTTGGTGACTGTAAAAAAGCCATGGGAATTAAGTGCTTGTTTCTTTATTACATTCCTAGTTTTTGCTGGTACTTGAGCAACTTCTTTAACCCAGCCACTTGCTTCCAGAATGAGACTGATCGACTTTCTTTGATAGCCTTTAAAAATGCTATACAACAAGACCCATTTCAAGTCTTGAGTTCTTGGAATGATTCACTTCATTTCTGTGATTGGCATGGTGTTTCATGCAGTTGAAGACATCCTGACAGAGTCATAGCCTTGAACTTGAAATCACAAGGCTTGGTAGGATCACTATCACCTCATATTGGAAATCTCTCATTTCTTATGCTGATTGATTTACAACATAATAGCTTCCATGGCTGAATCCCGCAAGAGATTGGTCATCTGCGTCACATACAACATATTGAAATTATTGCGAAAATTGACACCGGATTAGAGCAAGACTGCAGCTAATAATTTGAGAAAATAACAAAGATAATTTGGACACACAAATTTTACGTGGAAAATCCCAAATAAATTAGGGTGAAAAACCACGGGCAAAGATAGAAGAACTCCACTATGAAAAATAATAGGAATTACAACCTTTTTTCTAAATCATAAGGAGATAACAATAATAATCTCTCTTGAAAATAGGAGAAAAAATAATTTAAATAAAACTCTCTATTTTTCTCTTACTAAAAATTCTCTCTATTTGAGATTTGGGATACAAATGAAGGAGGAGAGTCTGTCCTTTTATAGGCAGCAAATACGCTTTAAAAACGCGTATTGGAGAAAGAGACAAAGCAAGGTGCCAGCTGCTTTTAGCAGTTTTTGTTGACAATCTCCCACTTGAAGATTTGATTGAGGATCAATCAATCTTCACACCATTATTTCTTCCTTGTCATCTCCATGTTGCTTATGTTTCCATCAGGCAATTAGAGAATCGACACCAAACAAACTTGTCAATAGTGACTGCCTTTATCATGAAATCTGCTAGGTTATTTTTAGTATGAACTTTCTGCATATCCACGGTTCATTCTTCCACTTTCTTACGAACGAAGTAGTACTGGACTCGAATGTGCTTCGTCTTTGAATGAAAAACTAGATTCCTTGCTAGATGCAAGGCACTCTGACTATCACAAAACAAAGAAATCTTTTACTATTTGTCCTCGAGTTCTTCCATTATCATTTTCAACCATACTGCTTCTTTACTAGCTTGTGTAGCTGCTACGTATTCTGCTTCTGTTGTTGACGTAGCCATAACTGACTGCAGTTTTGAAACCCAGCTTATAACTCCACTAGCAAGAACAAACACATATCCAGTGGTGGATTTACTTTTGTTAAGATCACCTGCATAATCTGAGTCAACATATCCTCTGACAATAAAGTCTGATCTTCCATAACACAATGCAACATCTGTGATCCCCTTAATGTATCTCAAGACCCTTTTTACAGCATTCTAATGCTCTCTACCAGGATTCGCCATGTACCGACTAACCACTCCCACTGCATGTATAATGTTTGGTCTTGTACAAATCATAGCGAACATTAAACTCCCCACTGCTAATGCATACGGTACTCGAGACATCTCCGTCCTCTCTACTTCACAGCTAGGACTCATACTTGAGGATAACTTGAAATTAACAGGAAGTGGGGTTGAAATTGGCTTACTATCTTGCATATTGAAGCGTCGCAAGATCTTCATCAAATAATTCTTTTGACAAAGCCAGATCTTCCTATTATTTCTGTCTCGGTGAATTTGTATCCCTAGAATCTTGTTTGTGGGTCCTAAGTCCTTCATTTCAAACTCCCTAGCCAACTGAGCCTTTAGTCTTTTAATATGATTTTTGTTGGGGCCTGTTACCAACATGTCATCAACATACAACAGCAAAATAATGAAATAATTATCACCAAACCTCTTGAAATAGGCACAAGGGTCTGCATTTAATTTGTTGTATCCAAGGCTTATGATGAAGGAATCAAATCTCTTATACCAACACCTCGGTGCCTGTTTGAGACTGTATAGAGATTTGTTCAACCTGCAAACTAAGTTCTCCTTTTCATATTCTTCAAATCCTTCTGGTTGGAGCATATAAATTTCTTCTTCAAAATCTCTATGTAGAAAAGCAGTTTTCACATCTAACTGCTCAAGATGTAGGTCAAATGTAGCACATATTGTCAGGACTACTTTGACTGTTGTAAGTCGAACCACTGGGGAAAATATCTCATTGAAGTCAATACCTTCTTTCTAAGCATAACCTTTTACCACCAGTCTAGCACGATACCGTTCCACTTGATCATCGTTGTTATGCTTGATCTTATACACCCCTTTATTTCCAATAGGCTTTCTTCCATGTGGTAACGGCACAAATTCCCAAGTTTTATTTTTATGAAGAGCTTCCATTTCCTCTTGCATTGCTGTCATCCATAGAGATGCATCTGAACTGTTTATTGCTTCTAGGAGAGTTGATGGCTCCTCTTCCTCCGTTAGAAGATAGTATGCAACATTGCTCTCCATTACATACTCCGAGTGCCATTCTGGTCATTTTCTCAAACGATTTGATCGTCGAATTTCTGGCTCTTCGAGTACAATTGGTTCTTGTTCCTCATGCTCCGGTGCTGCTTCAGAAGAATCCTTTTGTTCAGACTCTTTTTCCACCTGTACCACTATAGTCTCTGATTTTTCTTTCATAGTGCTATCATCACCTTCTTCTTTCTATAGTTTATCTTTTGTGAAGATAACATCCCTACTGACAATAACCTTGCGGGCAGTGGGATGTCACAAGCGATACCCCTTTACTCCGTCAACATACTCCAAGAACAAGCATTTCCTGGATTTTGGATCCAGCTTTGTGGTTTCTTAGGCATTATACATCACATACACTGGACTTCCAAATATATGGAGGTTTGAGTAATCCACTGGCTTCCCAGTCCACATCTCCATCGGTGTCTTTAACTCAATTGCAGTTGATGGGGCCCGATTTATCACATAACAGATGGTATTGACTGCTTCTGCCCAGAATTATTTTTCCAAGCCTGCAGCTCCCAACATTGCTCTTGTTCTTTCTAACAAGGTT
>CATKHJ010841466.1:0-13111 GCA_949750685.1 Vernicia montana
TTCTATTATGAACTAATTATTTTCTATCTAGATATTGATGAACCCTAGTTCTTGATTGTATGGATTGAATAATATAAGATTTGATTAATTCATCTTTGATTGTCTTATTTCTATGATAAATCTTATTATTCTAATTGGTAACTGCTAGCTTATTGATTAGATATTGTTTCCATGTTAAATGAGTAGAGATACCTTAATATGGATGATCACTCATAGAGATTGAGGGTTGTTTGGGGCACTAGAGATAGGCCTACAAAACCCTTTGGTATTTTGTTCCTTGTTCTTAATGCATGAACTATTTGATTGTGTTTGAGAAGAGATTCCTTAAGCTTTACTTAGGGATTAGGGATTAAATCGCTCGAGAGAGGTTTTAATCTAAATTAGTGGAATGCAAATTCAATGCATTGTTTCATTAATTGATTCCATTTTTTATGACATTTATGAGAGAGGCTAGGGGGATTCATATCTAGATAGCTTTACTCTTATTTATATCTATCAATCTTCTCACATTTTAGTTTAGTTTTAGTTTTAGTTTTAATTATCCTTGATTGATTATTCACTAGACAGTAGTTGAAATTTGCGCTAGTACTTATAAACATTCCTCATGAGAAACGATACTCACTTATCACTTTATTACTTGATAACGACCTGTGCACTTGCAATTTGTTAGTGTGCGTTTCGGCACATCAAATAATAATTGGAGTCAAATGGGTTTTTCCTTACTTTTTCCAATTAATAAATAAATTAAGGTGGCGACTCCCAAAACACTTTTCAAAATCAACCAATCTAAACTCAAGGGTTCTATCGTGAGTACAAACCTGAATAAGCATTTCAATTCCCTCTAGCAGATCGGACCCGTGCTTGGGCGAGGCCTCACAGTTGGTGACTCCACAGGGCAAAAGATTCTTTTTTGAAGGATAAGAGGACTAATAGTTGGTTTAAATCAAAGTTTAGCACTTTTAATGTATAAATGACTTTCATGCATCACTTGCATAGGCTTTTTGCCTTTCAACCTAGATTTCTTAGGAAAACAATGGATAAAAAGTAACATCGAGTGGGTAACCTTCTTTGGGTCTATTCACCAATAGTGAAATCATCCACCCCGCGACGTAATAAGTAAGCACATACTATTGGACCCACGCGAGACTCTTTGACTCATATGTGGTTAGGTATATCGCTGCTCTAGTGTGATTGGTACCCTAATCCAAGTCACCCTTACCCTTTCATGTAATAGATCTAGAACTTGGACCTTAGGTTGTATGCACCTTAACTAAAGCCTATTTTTCATATCCAAGAAGTGATTTTTCATTCATTCATTCATGCATACATGCATAAGCCCAAGAACCTTGAACAAAGTGGAGAGCCCATTTTCCCAAAAAGAAAAAAAAAAAAAGTGGCTAGCCCAAATCCTTAATCCCTCCATCACCATTCAAAAGTTTGTGATCATCTTGAAGCATGATTGCTTCCCCATTTTATGAGTCAAACACTTACGCCTCTTTGTTTTGCTTTCGCAAGGTACCTGAGATGGCCAACGAGACCGGTAAACTTACAACAATCACTGACCTACTTGGGCCTAACCAAGAAGAGGAAACAGTCCCATTAAATACCATCCATACTATTATTATCTTACGACAAGACAAGCAACTCGAAGCTGTAGAATGAAACTTCCAAGCTGCCTTAGATGCTCAAAAGGCCTAGTTTCAAGAGAAGAGACAAATTATCCTTGAGGAGGTTCAGAATATGATGAGCCAAGCTACCTTCAATCCAAATGTGTCCCCACCTACCACCCTAAACCAAAATCAAACCACCCATGGTTTAACCCAAGCCCATACAAACGCTACCTCTTATTCTAAGGTGCCCATTGACCTAACTGGAAAAGGAAAAGCTATAGTTGATGCCCCCTTCATCCCAAACACAACCCTACCAATCATACAGACCATAAACACCATCACTCACTTTGTCACTTCTTCTCTTGCGGATCCTCTCTAAGGGAAGGAAGCTTCCACCCACCCTGACCTAAAAGCCTTTATGGAGAAGTTTGAAGCCATGGAGAAAAAAATCAAGAAATTGAAAAGGCATGATGACCTAGTCAATGTCAATACCCTTGCCCTCTTCCCAATGCCATATTACCACCCAAATTCAAGATGCCTAATCTTGACAAGTTCAATGGAACCACCTGCCCCAAAACTCACCTGAAGATGTATGTGGGGGCAAGAACAGATTGACATCATTGTCAAAAATCTTCTCCCAGTTTACCAAAATCACCTCCTTTCCCAGTACCTTCCAGATTTCAAAGCTCTCATTTCCACTGCATAAAAAATAGAGGACTTGATCCAAAGTGGCCACATCAAAGAAGAATCTTCCACCTCTAGGTACAAGAAAAACACCCCATATCATCAGTCTAATGTTACCTCCTCAACAAATTAGAAAGAGGGGGAGGTATAAGCCATTTCTCACCAACAGCCCTTAAGACTAGAAAGGAGAAGCTTTACTGACCTTGGAGTCCCATTGGTTGTAGTTTATAAGAAGGCATTGGAGGTAAAGATGGTGAAACCTCTTGAGCCCAGAGCACCCCCTAATCCACTACCCAAAAATTATAACCCCAATGAGTATTGTGAGTATCACCAAGGAGCCGGGCACAAAACTGATGCATGCAAGGCTCTAAAACACAAAATCCAAGACTTAATTGACAGTGGTGATATCATTCCACCAAAAGCCAAACGAAACATTTCCACCAATCCATTTCCAGATCACCAAGTCAACTTTATCACCACTTTTGACCTTGAAGTTGATCCTATCTCCTTGATTAGATAAGTTTCTGATTTTTGCTGTGTACTTGACCCAAGCAACTTGGTTGAAGAGATTGATGTCATAACTCGAAGTGGCAGAATCTATCAAACACCTATCTCTCAAGTCAATCAACCAACTGTACAACCTATCCCACCTCCAACTGAAAAGATAAAAGGGAGTCTTGAACCTGACGAAGACCCCATCCTCAAGCAACTTAAAAAGACCCAGGCCAACATATCTATCTAGAGTTTGATTCAGTCATCTTACCCTCACCTCCAAGCTCTTTGTGAGGCGTTGAACTAATGTTAAGCTCCAATAGATATAACTCAAGAAACCTTGGGAGCCTCTCTCAGTAACACCACCATGACTGCTGCCATCTCTTTCACTGATTAGGACCTTCCTAAAGGAGAACCGACCCATAACCATGCCTTATACATAATGGTTCTAACCCGTGGAAAGACTATCCCAATGGTACTAGTTGTTAATGGGTCAGCCTTGAATGTTTACCCACTGAAGGTAGCTAGCTGTTTGGGATTAGAAGCCTCTGATTTCACACCTTCTGATCAAATTGTGAGGGCTTATGACAATACCAAAAGGAAAGTGTTAGAGAGTTGCCACTCTGGATGTCACCATCTGCCCTGTTACTAACCCCATTCCCTTCCAAGTTATTGATGTTCTAGCATGCTTTAATCTCCTTCTTAGAAGGCCCTGGATTTATCAAGCTAAAGCCATCCTTTCATCATTGCACTAGAAGCTTAAGTTCCCTCACGAAACTTCTATTGTGACCATTAAAGGGGATGGACATGGAAGAAGTGAAATCCCAAACTCTGTACCCATACTAGAAATTCAGCTTGAATAAGCTTTTTTTCCATTTGTTGGGTTCTCTTTTGATACAATACAACTTATTGAAGGAGAAAAAGGTAAATAATTTATTCCTTTTGATTTTTACCCTTATGGTAATATTGTTGTAGCTAACATGATGAGGAACATGAATTATTTTCCTGGATTGGGTTTAGGCAAGGGCCAACAGGGAATGAGCAGCTTTAAAGAGAGGTGAGTTCTATGATTGGCCTATGTGCCCCAATTTCAAAACCCTAAATGGTTATTTTGTGAAAAAATGTAAAAACTTTCCATATTGTGGTTTTCCTAAACTATGGGTCTATCCTATTACCAAAAGATTGATACCGGGTTTTGAAATATTCTTTAATGTCAGGTTGAGCATGGAATAGTGCGAGCCGATTTTCATGTTGGAGCAAGATTAGGTGGATAACATGGAGACCACTCTCTTTGAGTAGATCCACATGATTAAAGGTGAAGAGGAGATGGATCCAACTCATTTGATCCAACCAGCCCAAAACCAACTTGACAATTGGTACTATAAATGAGGAGATAGCCACTTAGAATCCTTATCAGATCTAGAGTCCGACCTAGAGTCTCTTGAGTCATTTTTCCCATTTTCTTCTTTTGAGTCTGTAAATAATCATCCTAGTCATTCTTTCAATTTTGATGTAACCATGGACAATGGTCTTTTCATCCGCAATAAAAAGTTTGAATTTTCCTCTTATGATCATATGTCTCTTATTCCTTTTGATATATCATTTATTGAATCTAATTTGAATAATAAATAAGAAAAAAGAGATAAATGAAATAAAAAAAAATGATGTAAACAAAAAACCAATCAATACTGGCACTAATGAAAATCTCAAAACTACATTTATTACATCTACATGTTATAACAAGGATGGCTCTGTCAAGTTGATCCGAGAGTTTGTTGACTGTTTTGCATAGGCCCCTAAGGATATGACTGGGATAGATACAAGTATAGCAGTGCACGAGATTCCTACTTATGAACATATGAAGCCTGTCAAATAGAAATTGCGAAGACTAAAGACATAATGGTCTTTACCAATCAAAAAAGAGATCACCAAACAGCTAGATAATGGGTTTATAGAGCCAATCATATACCCCTCATGGCTAGCCAATATTGTTCCAGTTCCAAAAAAGGATGGTAAAGTACAGATGTGCATTGACTATCAGGACCTGAACAAAGCCTATCTAAAAGATGATTTCCCACTGCTGTATATTGACTTGTTGGTTGACTGTATGGAAGGTTTTGAAGTAGTCTATTTGACTGACCTGTATACTGGTCATAACCAAATCCAAGTTCATTCACCAGACAAGGAAAAGACAACTTTTGTGACCGAATGAGGTACATATTATTATAGGGTAATGCCATTTAGGTTGAAGAATTCTAGGTGACTTATCAAAAGATGGCCACCACCATTTTCCATGACATAATGCACAAAGATGTTGAAGTGTATATGGATGATATGGTGATAAAATATGAAATAACTGAAGAGCACTTAGAAGCATTGAGGCGATTCTTCTTTAGACTTTGCTAATATAACCTGAAACTTAATCCTGCAAAATGCCTTTTTGGCACATCATCAAGAGTTTTCCTCAGGTATATGGTTAGTAAAAAGGGGATTGAGGTTGATCCAGCCAAGTCAAAAGCAATTCTAGAGATGCCACCTCCAAAGACAGAAAAGGAGATTAGAGGTTTCTTGGGATGACTCCAATACATTAATGGATTTATCAATCAGTTGGTTGATGTATATAGGCCCATGTGTCAAACTATTGAAGAAGGGAACCTCTAAACAATGGAACAAAGATTGTCTGAGTGCTTTTGAGACAATCAAAGAATACCTCCTGAACCCTCCTATCCTGCAACCACCCAGACCTAGTAAGCCATTACTCCTATACCTCTCTTTCACCCAAGAAGCTATGGGGGCAATGCTTTCTCAAAATGCCCTTGACTTCTGCAAAGAAAATGCCGCTTATTACTTAAGCAAACATTTGCTCACCCCATGAACTCAAATATAACCAGATTGAAAAGCTATGCCTTGCCTTGGTATGGGTTTGTCATAAACTTCAGCATTACCTAAGCTCCTACACTGCTCTACTTGCTGACAAGAGCCCCTTAAAATTCCTTATGGAGAGGCCGATTCTTGATAGTAAGATGGCAAGATGGATGGTTGTTCTAGCAGTTTATAATTTGAAGTATGTCTAGAGGAAAGCTATAAAAAGGAGCGTGATAGCAGATCAATTAGTTGTACGCCCTGTAGATGGATCATGGAACTTAAACTTGAAGTCTGGAAGCTTTTCTTTAATGGTGCAGCAAACAACAAGGGTTATGGTACTGGAATTGTCATGGTTACCCCTAAGGGAGAAAGTCTACCCATGGCTGTCAAGTTAGCTTTTAAAGTGACAAATAACGAAGCCGAATATGAAGCCTGCATAGCCAGATTGGAAGTCGCTGTGAATCTGAGGATTGATTACTTAGAGTTTATAGGGATTCAAATCTAATTGTGTCCCAAGCTCTTGGAAAATGAAAGATAAGAGAGGAGAGTTTGGTTCCTTACCATAAACGCTTGGAAAACCTTGCAGAAAAATTCCATGAACTATCATTCCATTTTCTACCCCGGACTAAGAATTAATTTGCAGATGCCTTAGCCACACTTGCATCAATGCTAGATATGAGTGATGAAGAGATAATTAGAGCTGTTATCATTGAGGTGAGAAGGGAGCCTGGTTATCACACCATGTGTATGAATATTCAGTTGGCTGATAAGAAACCTTGGTTCTAAGATATTTTCAACTATCTTTAGAATGATGACTATCCAGAAGGGGCAACTAAATATGAAAAAAGAACTCTAAGGCAGCTGGCTAGCAACTTTATCCCAAATGGTGATGTATTGTACAAAAGAGCATGGGATAATATACACCTCAGGTGTGTAGCCGAGGATGAAGCTTAGCAGATTATGGAATGGGTCCATGACGGTGAAGAATGACCTCATATGAATGAAGTTGCTTTAGCTCAGAAGATAATGAATCTAGGGTCCTTCTAGTTAACTATGAATAAAGAATGTGCTAAGTTTGTACAGAGGTGTCACAAATCCCAGATATATGCCAAGCTTCAGAAGCAACCTCCCATTCCCCTTAACCTAATCACAACTCCTTAGCCTTTTGCAACTTGGGGTATTGATGTCATCAGAAGGATAAGCCCTAAGTCTTTTGTTGGTCATGAATATATCCTAGTTGTAATTGATTACTTTTCGAAATGGGTTGAAGCCGCTCCATATCAAGTGCTGGATTCCAAAAGAGTGACTCATTTCATCCGAACTAACATCCTTTGCTTGTTTGGAGTTCCTTTTGAGATTATTACAAATAATGGGTCACATTTTCAAAAAGAGGTGGTCCAGTTGTTGAAAAAAGAAAAGATTCAACATCACAGATCTTCTCCTTATTGTCCTCAAACTAATGGTGCAGTGGTAGCAGCTAACAAGATGATCAAGACCCTTTTACAAAAGATGATTGACAATCATAAAAATTGGCATCAGTAACTACCATTTGCCTTTTGGGGATACTGAACTTCTATCCGTACCCCAACAGGCGCAACTTCTTACTCATTGGTATATGGCATGGAAGTTGTTTTGCTAATTGAGGTTGAAATCAGATCAGCCAGAATCATGCGAGAGAGTCAGTTAGAAGAAGCGGAATGGATAAAAGGTTATCATGATCAACTTAATGCCATCGATGAGAAAAGGATGGATTCCTTGTATCGGATTCAGGGTTATCAGTAAAAGATATCAAGCCATTTCAACAAGAAGGTCAGAGATAGAGGCTTAGAAGAAGGGAATTTGGTTTTGAAAGAAATTATAGCCCTAGTGAATGACCTCAGAGGAAAATTCAGACTAAATTGGGCTAGAGCTTACATACTTAAGAAGATCTTGTTAGGTGGAGTAGCTATTCTTATGGATCTAGATGGGATAGAGTTGTCCAGTCTATGCAACCTGGATCAACTGAAGCGCTATTTCATTTGAATGTAATCCTCATGCATTATGTAACTATAACTACGAGGACCTGATTCTCCAAAATATATATTGATCAGTCAAAATTGAATGTGTGTAAGGAGATACGTAGGCAACCCACTATAGGTACGGTCCAAATTTTAATAAGATTACCATTTTGCCATATTGTTTGGTTTTCTGTTTGCATCAAAAAAAAGAAAGGAAAATGAAAAAAGAGAAAAAAGAGAAAAGCTCGCAAAGTTGAAAATTTGAAAGGGCGGCTTAGGCAAAAATTAGAGCAAATAAATGATGTATCATTCAAATTTCATTTAAAGAATGAAATTCCATCTAAACACAAGATCAAAGAAATGAAATTTGTCTATGGCTATGTCTAAAGCCCTAAAGTCCTAAAATCTAAAATCTAAAAAAGAGTATAAATCATCTTCTTCTTCCCTTTTGGATCAACCTCCTCCATGGTATCTCCATGTTCAATTTCATGCAGCAAGGCTACCCTCTTTGCCTTATCTTCTGGACAAGACATTGCAATCCACCATGAATTGTAAACCTCTAACCTATCAAAGCTATAAAATAGGAGAATAGTATGAAACCCTCAAAGCCAACCATTCATAACAACCCTAGCCACAGTAGGAGTAATCAGTGTAGAATCGAAGAGGACACCATCAGGGGGCACCCCTTGTGCATGGCCCATCTGTCTCATTATTCTAGTCCCTTGGTAGAAGGTCACCATATGCAACCCAAGTAGATACACCATCTTGTAACCAAAGCTCATAATCATGACCTTTTTGATATTGTACTAAGGACAAAGCCATAGCAGCTCCTCTAGACCTAACTCAAAAAGCCATAAAGTCAACTCTCTCTCAGAATTAAACTTGATAGCTATCTTGCGAGACCTGTATCAAGAAATCAAGTAGTCCCATCGAATAGGAGGAGAGACCACCCTTAAATGATCCCTGAGCCATATATGTTTTGGAAAATGGCAATGTGAGCAAAAAGAAGAAGAATAAAACATCTAGAAGGAAGGGAAATAACATAAAACATACCTGTAAAATGATTGGGCTCACAGACCAAGGCCCATTGCTCCTATGCGCTTGATCCAAGCTAAAAATAGTCTCAGCTAGAACAATGGCAGCAATCGAGCACCCATCCTCCATTTGACTCACTAGCTTTGTCACCCTGACATCTCCCCAACCCACAGGGCCTATGAAAAGGAAGCCTGAGGTCAAACAAAAAGACAAAGCCCGCATTCAGCGATGTTACCAAATGTCATCCTCGAAACCCTTAGGGTCATAAAACTCGGCAATCACAGCAGTAAGATTAACCTAATCCACCACAACCATAGGGCTAACAGTTGCCACATCCAATCCCGAAAGCCTCTGGAAAGAGTTGAAATAACCTACCTTCTCAACTGGAGCAGCTAGACTCGCCTCAGGATCAGAGCCTAAGAGTGCACTAAACTCCTCAAAAGTAGGGCACATCTCCTTCATGCTAGCCCCAAAACTGAACGCATGAACATCAAGATCCCAAAACCTCATGCAAGCTCTCAAAAAATCCTAATTAATCCTCACGCCCCTTAAGGTTGGCATGGCACTGATCCCAAAAATTCCTAGATTAATGTGCTCCACTTTCTCAAGGTTCTTGGTCTATAAATGTATATTGTGACTAAAGTAGGGCTCCATAGTAAAAAAAAAAAAGAAAAGGAGGAAGAAGAGAGAAAATAAGCAAGAAAATGAGTAAGAAAAGCAAAAAGAGCAAGAAGGAATAGTACCTGAAGAGTAGGAAAAGCTAGAATGAGTTTTGATCCACTTAAAGGGCCTATATATAGGCAGAAAGGTCGAATCTCGTTGGTGCCACCGCGAGCTATCCTGTGGTCACCGAAATCCTTCCTGCGGTCACCTCAGGCTACTATGTGGTCACCTCAGGCTACCATGTGGTCACCACAAACAGTCATGCAGTCACTAATGACCTAGTTTGAAAAAAAAGAAGAAGAAAAAAAAAGTCAAAAAAATGATGACAAAGAGAACCATGGAACTCTATCATGCATTATGCACTTGTAAGCATACATAAATCCCAGAAAATATTTCATAACATAGTCATCTCATATAAGATAGGTCAATACATCATCCATACATGCATACATCCATATAGTCTTACATAGCATCTACGTAACTAAAGTGACAGGAAAAGAAAAAGAAAAGCTAGCGTCCGCAGTGTTGATGTCTCCTCCTCAGTGGTGGAGACTCATCATCCCTGTCCTTTTGGAAACTACTTCGAGTTAAAGATGTAACCAAAGCAGCTCGCAGTCGACCAACCATCTCATAAGTATGGCGAGCCCAATCTACCAGAATCTGCAAGCAAGAAAAAGAGAAAAGTTTAAAGGAACCTGGTGTGTGATCCTTTCAAAGAAGCAAGTTTTTAAAACTACATACCTCACTCATAGAATCTCATACCGCTCTAGTCCACGAGAACGGGAGAAATAATCCAGCTGTTCCTCAGTCCAAAAATGCTGAGGAAATGTCCCACTAGACTCAGCTCTATGTGAAGCAGGTCCTGCAGATGTACTCAGACTAGGATCTCCACCAGCTCCCCTCCCAGCTGGAGGACCATGTGGAAAAGTAGCTATTGATCACCTGTGGCTAAGGTGGGTAGGTCCATCTAGGAAAGGCACACATGGAATTAGATAGGTCTTACAGAACTCATTATAATCAGTGTCAAATCCAAGAATCGATCAGCCAGAATACCTGCCACCAGTGTATCCTAATCCTGGATGCGATGCCCATAATGCATCTCTAGAGAAGGATCAGTCGGGACACTCCTATTCCCAGTGACCTTCCCCCAAACTCACTTTTCCAGATAGAACATTCGATCAGTCCGAAAGCGTAAAAGGAACCGAAAAGTAGACAGAGTCAAGCTGGACTCCAATCGCTATCTTAGAAACATGGAAGCATAAGGTGTCCACTAAAGATGTAGAAGAAAAATGTATTTCAAACAAGGGAAAAGGAAACAAGTGCTAAGTACAAATAAAGAAATAGTCAATACCTATGAAACATCAAGTTGAACAAAATAGGCTCTTATCCCGAAGAAGCTCTGCCTCTCATAGGGGCCCCTGTTCTCTGTTCGCCATAGGTAACCATAGGGAAGATGCTCAATGGTAGCATTGCTCAGAGGAGGAGCTAAGAATCTGAAGTGCTCATAAGCCCAGTACTGCAAAATAGAAAGCAGTCAAAACAGATAGGCTGGGGGCAAACATACAAGAAAAGGGATAAAGTAGCAGGGTGTACCTCCCAAATAATATGGGTCCCGCCCAATCCACTGAAAACTCCTCGGGAGAAATCAGACATCTCTCTATACATGACACACAAGGCAGCTCCATCCTAGTCATACTCTCCAACAGCAGTCAAATCCTCCAATGAGCAAAGGACATTCAAGTCAATAGTGTCCCTCCTCATATGGCAAAATGAGCAGCCTAGAATCAGCAACATGATGAGGTTAGCAGCCTACTCATCAGTAGCAGGAGATCCAGCATAAGTGACTGAATCAATATGGGATCGAAGCCATACCCTGGAAAGATGAACATCTCCACGCAGTGGATCGACACCTAACATCTCAACCAATCTCTTAGTGCTAACTGAATGCCAGTCCTGATAAAACTCGAGAGTCCGAGGATGAAAATACAACCCCAATAGCATACTCAAGTCTAAGGGAGTCACAGTTATCTCCCCACATGGAAAATGAAATGTGTTGGTAATGTCCCACCACCTCTCTACCAAAGCTCTCAATATGGGAGGATTCCCATCATGGGTATAGTCCAAGAACAGAAGATCAAGCATGTTTGTCCTACCTCTTCTACTTCTTATATTTATAGTCTTTATTTTGCATAAAAAAAAATGAAAAAATGAAAAATATTTTTATTGCATGTCATATATGTTTTTTGTGTAAACTAACCATGAAGCAGGAAAATTTAGAATAAATACCTCCATAGTGCTAGTCCGAGACATATGATGGTCTGGCTCTTGAAGCAGATCTGATGGGTTAGTATTTTCCCGCGGTGCCTGGTAGCTCTGGTTATGGCGACTACTACTTGAAGACGAAGCTATGAGAATTCTAGAGAGAACTTAGAGAAAATGAGAGTTAGAGAGAGAGTGAAATTTAACAAAATGAGAAAAGTGTTGAAAAGTGAAGAGGTAACCTCTTTATATAGGCTTCACTTGTATAGTGATTTTCAACTGCCAGAACACTCGAGATGCGATTTCAGATCCTTTTAAAGTCAGAATTCAGCGTCGTTAGTGTGAACCCTTAATTTTGCACCCTCCAGTATGCATTTGAACCTTAAAGGCACCTAGGCTCGGTAAACAGACCTCCGGAAGCCAAATCACCAAAGATTGCCAAAAGCCCAAAAATTGAGAATCTGAGCCTCGGGACCCGGGACCTACCCATTTGGACTCTAAACCATACCTATATCATTCGAGATTGAATAACGAGAACAACGCAACTGGAATCATGTAAAACGGACATGAAACGAGCGAGAACGGGTCAAAACAGTGAAATCGAGCCCGTTTGACCTGGAGGACTGCACAAGGTCCTCCAAGGACCGCACATGCCTTGTGCAGTTTAGCACAGGCCTGTGCGGAACCACATAGGCTATGTGCAGTCCCAAAAAGGGGCTTGCAGTCCCCCTTCTTCTGTGCGGTCTTGATTTTCCTATGCGGTCCAGAATGTACCGTGTGCGGTCCTAGAAGGCCTGTGTGCAGTTTTGAGCTTCAGAATGCTAAATCCCACATCGAAAAAACATAAAAACTTTCCTAGCTTCTATTCCTATATAAACTAGTCCTCCCCAACTCATTTCTACACAATTGAATACACTTGACTAGCTAAAATAAAACCTATTTGATTAAAAGCTAGCCTTTTTTAAAGGCTTGGTTCAAAAGAGCTGCCTTTTAGTTTAAATCTTTATTCTTGTTAGGTAGTTGTTCATGGGTTCTCTCAAGCCAGTTCAAGGGAGTCCTAAGAGCCATCCGAGTAGCCATTAGGTGGCTTTGGTTCCGCCAAGTCAAGTCAAGGTGGAATTACGATCCGGTCGCCCGCTCCATCCATACGTCTCCAAGCCTCGTCATCAAAAGGTATTTATTTTCTTCCTTTTTCATTTATTTATTTTATATGTTTTGAAGTTTTGTTTTGCTTCTTTGTTGTTTTGTTTGTTTTTGTTTTCATTTTAGCTTAGTTTCTTTTCATTGCTTTATTGTTATTTCCCTTTGCATGTTCCCTTTTCTTTATTTCCCTTTCTTTTAGTTCTTTTATTATAGCTTAGTTATTGTTTTCCCCTTTTCTTTAATATGATCCCAATCTCTTCAATCCCTTTATTGTTATCACTTTAAGAGGCATGTTAATTAGATTTGAATTAATTAACTTATTCTGATCCTTTTTTGTTTGTTAATTTAACCTAACTTAATTAA
>CATKHJ010841801.1:0-15734 GCA_949750685.1 Vernicia montana
ATATATTTAAAATTATAAAATTAGATATTCGATCAAATTGATTGAATATTATAATTTTTGAATTGAGTTCAATTTGGTATTCAAATTATTTGAGATTAACTAATAACACCCAAAATTAAAAAGATGAGAAAATAAAATAAAATAGAATGAATAAATTAAAAAATGAAGAGTGGGGAAAATTCTAGAGGATTGAGGTGACAAAATTTGAATGGGTTAAATAATAATAATATAAAAAAGAGACATTTGGTAAACCACCTCAACTTCTTGAAATAATAACCAATACATAATAATTATTTAATTTAATATCAAACTCATGATTAACTTAAATAAATTAATAAAGCATTTAATAAGCCACATCATAGCTTTTAACAAAAGAATGTTATTCAAACACACATTTACTTTGCAAGGAGTTTGTTGTTGTTGAAATGGCCACGTGTTGTTGTTTTGTGAAATAGCCACATGTTCTTCTTGGTTGCCACTCATTATTTACTTTACAAGCAGGGCACCCACTTCATGAACATCATTTTAATATCTTGCCTATGTCATCATTTTACAAAATATATTGGTGTTTTGTTTGTAACTAACATTGAAAAGTGAGAGACTATAAAAATGAAAGAAAATAAGAAAAAAATCGTTTAAAAGATAAGAACATGTCATAAAAATGTATATAAAAGAAAGTAAGCATAAAAATGATATTTACAAAAAAAAAAAAAAAAAAAAAAAAAAAAAGAGTGTACGGTGTAATTTCCTGTAGTTTTTAGTCCAATCCTGGGCTTTGAAATTCAAATTACAGGGCCGTCCTGCTTAATCAACGCTACAGCTAACTTACGTTTAATAATTGATGCTAGAGAACACGGTGGTTAAAGTTTCAATTGCATTTTTAAGGTTGAAGAAAAATAATTTTTATTTAAATAGGATCTACGTGTATTTTTCTCATATATGAAATGTATTTCACTATATATTTCATTTTATATAAGAGTGATCTCATTTATGTGAAAAAATACTTACATAAACTCAATTTATAAAAAAAAAAAATCAATAAATAGATAGATAGAGAATAAAAATATATATATTTAAAAAAATGAAACATCAAAATTGCAATCCAAATTTGGTAATAAAATAATATAATTGATATTTATATTCGTAGATTAATTTAATGATAGTACATATTTCAAGTACTCTATGAAAATAAATGCATTATAAATTTTATTGAGTAATGCAGGAGAGAAAACTTTTTTTAAAAAAATATCTTTTATTAAATTAATGAGATTATTAAAAAATGTTATTATAATAATTATACTAATGAATGGGATGTTTTGAATTCAAAACTTTTTATTTCACACTCATGCATTCTAATGACAACGAGAATGCCCATGAAATTAATTCTAATTACTATTATAATACTAAAACCCTTAATTTAACCCTAACAACTATTTTCCTTAATAACAACTCTAATTTTTTTTTTTTAAAAACAAAATGATTCTTTTATTAATAATAATTAATAAGTACAACTTAAAATAGAAAAATAAACTTCATTACGTTTAAGAAATACATACAAATCTTATTATAAAAATGAGTTTTTTTTATAAATTTCATTAATCGTGTTGACGGAATAATTGTATACAACACCTTAACTGTGTTTGGCACATCAGTGAAACACATTACACTCGGTAGCTATACTAAGTCACAAATTGATTTCATTATCGTTTGACAAGTATTTAAACGAGTTCGATCTTCTAAATATCAAACTCAAATTCTCATGACCGAAGACAAACAAAATCCTGTAAAGAAAGACAAACAAACTTTCACAAAAAAATACAAAAAAAAAAACTTATTAAATCTCATAAAAAGATACAAAACTCATAAATTAAATAAAAATTAAATTAAATCTATGTCTAAAAAGACACATATTAACAAATTTTTTAATTGAAAATAAAAAAAATTAAACAAAATAAGAAAAAATGAATCAGTTTCGATCGAATGAAGGTTGACGGTGATTCAAATAATAAACTTTAAAAAAAAATTAAGAAAAAAATTGAGAGAAGGTGACTAGGGTTTCATTTTATCATTACTCTAATTTTTACTTAGGTGATCAAAAATTTAAAACAAAATATTTTTATAAATTAATGTAATTTTTTTTTGGCACAAAAATTTTTTTCCCCCTAATTGTTCATTCATTGAAATTTCATGACCCTTACAGTCACGTGAATAAAACGGCACACGTGCGAGCTCTTCTTAGGATAAGCAGTCATCGTTCCTAACCTCTTCTCCTCTTCTTCCCTGTGAAGTTCTTTTTTTAAACCCTAAAATTCTCAAAATTCATTTTTAATTTTAATTTTGGTTCTAGCCAAGAGAAACAATGGCAGCCACAGCTACTGCGATTAGCTTCAATCTAATAGGATCATTCAAAGGTCTCTCTCTGTCTTCAAGTTCTTCTTCTACCTTTTTCAAGGGTGACTCGGCCTGCTTCAACGTCGTCCCTTCTAGAAACTCCGTTTCATTGCCGTTAAAGCCTCCGTTTCCACTGACGATTGAAATGGCTCACAAAAAAGGAGCTGGGAGTACCAAGAACGGCCGTGACTCGAGAGGCAAACGTCTCGGCGTCAAGATTTTCGGCGACCAAGTGGCCAAACCTGGCGCGATTATCATCCGGCAACGCGGCACCAAGGTGTGACCTTTACATTTCTAACATTTGTTGTTACCATTGTCATTGAGTTTTGCATTTTTAGGTTTAGCTTTTGATTTCAATCATAAAACGGTTACTTACTAGCACTCGATTAATGTATGCTATGTTAAGATTAAGAATGCATAAGAAATTCAGTAAAAATTTTCTAGTTGGCTGAGAGGGTAGGGGCTCATTTTTGCTGTTGAACTTGAAAAATATGATTATTGACACTGCTTAGTGCTTATGTTAAGTCTCATTCGACTTGGTTGTGGAGAAAATCTCCTCTTCTGGACAAGCTAATTTTAGTTTTATCACTCTAAATTACTTCTCAATTTCAGTGTTCTGCTTTTTAAGTCATGTAATTTCCCCAATCTTATCTCTGTTCAGAAAATATAGCCACTGATGATGTTGATGACCTCTGTATTTTTTTTTTCATAACATTTTTTAGTTCCATCCGGGGAAGAACGTGGGGCTTGGCAAGGATCATACCATTTTCTCCTTGATTGATGGACTTGTAAAATTTGAGAAATTTGGACCTGACAGGAAGAAGGTTGATTTTTGAGTTTTTAATCTTTCGTTTGTGTGATTTAGAGGACTAAATATTGCAAATTGATGCACATTTTGAATTTCTTTCATTGGCAGGTGAGTGTTTATCCACGAGAAGTTCAGCCTGAAAATCCCAACAGCTATCGAGCAAGGAAGAGAGAGTACTTTAGATTGCAACGTGAACGTAAAAAAGCAAGAAAGGAAGGCATTGTTGCTGAGCCACAACTAGTACTTGCTTCTAATGTTGATGCTACAGATGATAATCCTGTCTGTTGATTCTGAAAGGATCTATGCCATGCAAATATTGTTTAATTGAATGGCTTCTATTTTCTAAAATGCTTTTTAGATGTGTTCATAGTTGCTGTATCAAATATGCAGATTCAAATTCCTTTTTCTGCTAAAGCAAAGTCGGTCTTTGTGATTTGAGTAAGCTGTTTCTTAAGCCTTGCATTTTGATTAGATACAACTGTCGATGGTATAAAATTAGTGTGCTTCTTCATAGTGTAAACTGTCGATAAGGAAAAGTGGCAAATAGTTGGGCTTTAGTCCTTACTCCATTAGTGGACATTGTTACACCATATATTTCGGCTTTCCTTGGTTAAACTTGCTATTGCATTTAACAATATCAGAAGGCAAAAATTGATAATGAGGGCTTGGTTTTCTATTCAAACTTAATTAAGGGCAGATGACCAAATGGCCGTTGCCCTTTTCCAATGGTCCCTGCAGCCTTCAAACCATAGGTATAGGGGACAACTTGGAATCGAGGCAGGAAGGATCAGGGGATGAAAATTACGCCTTGTGTCTTACTTTCGTTTATTTCTTTATTATAAGTAATGACAAAATGGAGAGTCAAATGCATAACAAGGTCTTTCGATTATCCACTCTAGTATTATGCAGTCACAGAATTAGGCATCTATTTTTTTTTTCTATTTGGAATTGTTGTTTAAATTTTTGTTGATTAAAGGTATTAATTAAAATCATTAACATTTATTTTTAATATAAGTTTTATTTATTATGATAATAAAGATTTCACAACAATTACCTTTTCAGATGAAATCTAAAATAACAAATTTTTAGAAAAATTTCAACCTACCTCGATGCTAGATGAATCCAACCAAAACAAAAGGAAACGTTTCGCAGGCACAGATCTGACATTAGTTAAATGGTTACACTTTAGAAAGATGAAATCTTGATTATATTTCTTTTTTATGCAATATCACAGTTCTTCCTGAATGTTTTGGACTATAAAAAGAAGCCTCATCAAAAGAAAATAATTATTTTTTTTTTTTATTTTTTTTATTTCCTTTCTTTTAAGTGAATTAAAAACATGTTGGTTAGCAAATTTGTGGGGTAATTCCAATCAGACAACCAGATAAAAGAAAAAAGGGGAACCAGATAAAAGTAACCATAATTTCACATCATATCCTTGATCTTATAGTATCGGTCAAACAAATAAAATGCAACTTCAACACTAATAATATTCCTTTCCACTACATCGTAACCACCATTTCCATGCTGGCGATCAAATGTGACCTGCAATATTAACAAAATATTAGATATTCCAAATCACTTGAAAAAATGATCCATTACTAAAAATATCTATCACATTCGGGTAAGTTTTCAACAACACAATAATCTTAGGCCCTCAACAAAATCAAGTTTATTCTATGCTATAAACACCCTAGAAAAGTTTTACTCCAAAGACAAACACGTCTATGAATATGCTGCAGTGTTTATGCATGTATAATAAGCACAATTATCCATCATATCACTATCATTGCATCCTCTTATTAAGGCATTAACATAATCAAGATAAGGTATAAATTATAGAGCATTGACACATCTCTTTATGCCCATCGCCTGAAATATATAATAAAATATAACCAATTTCTCCAGTTTTTAAAGGCAAGTTTCATGATCTAAGTTGGATCACAAGCATTTTACCATGTATTATAATAGGGGCACTATCCATGGAGTTTGCACTTAGAAAGATTAGCAAGGTGTTAGCTCATATGGAACTCTACAGATCAAGATGGAATAACAAAATTTTCCTAAGCAGCTGAACAAGCTCATCAGATACTAATTGCCCATTTCATTAAGATTCAAGATGAATCTACTATAACCACATGTCGCATCTGTTTTGCATGGAAAATATTTTGGTTTTGTGCTAGTACAATTACAAAAGTTAACATCATGCATTTGCCTTAGGAAACTTAACTGGTGTGAATATAACCAACAATTTTCAACTATTCCACAAATCCTCCAATTAACGATCATCAAAGCATATCATGATTGCAAGTTTTTTTTTCCCAGGAAGGGAATATTTCTCAACAAAGAAGAAAATTGCTTGACTTGAATTCCTCTATATAATGCACTAACCAATTAGCATCAAAGAAGCACTAGAAGAATTAAGAAGGGACCTTATATTCCTAAGAGAAGGAATTAAAACAAAAGGATTCCAGGGGCAAGTGGGGGTGGGGATGGGGTACGATATGGAAAAAAAACAACATTGTGTTTGAATGATGGGATTTGAAATCAATAATATGGGTGCGTTTAGGATTGCTATTAGGAGTTAAAAAAAGCGCTTTTAGAATTTTTCTAATTTAATTGATTGATTTTTATTATTTTTTAAAAACTGCTTTTTCAAACCTGCTTCTAAGAAAAACATCAATTTACGTGCTTCTGAGAAAAAACAGTTTTAAAAAGCAGTTATTAAAAATAATATAAATTTTTTTTGTTGAAAAGCGCTTTTGCGAAACACAATATCAAACGGAACCTATATAGGTCTCTTTAATTGTTTCTATTCATTAAGTTAGGTTAAGGTTTGCAAATGTGAATAAAAAAAAAATTATTTGAAATGAATTTCAAAAGAATTTCCTATCATATCTGATTGATTAAAGATTATGCTACCTTTCATTAAAGTTAGTTAAACAGAAATCATACCCTAATCTTTTGCTGATATATTGTATAAAAGTTTGAATATAATTAAACATAGCATGTAACTTTAGAATATTGAAAAATTGCATTTCAAATGGTTTTTCTAACAAATAAAGCTAGATTAAGTCAATCCATTCCAAAGAAATAAAAATGTTTCAGTTTTCCTAATCACAGCTTCAGCCAGTAGATGTTCAAACAATTCCAGGAAGCAAAAGCAGTAAAATAAAATTCAAATTTCCTATTTTCACATTCTCAGCTCTTACAACCCATTTAGTACACGGAATTGCATAGCTAAGCCACAGTATTAGTAAATATTTGTTACATATATGATTTAAGTTGAGCTTAATAATTCAAAAGCTTAGCTAACCATGATAACATTATTACCTAAAACCTAGCCCTCCATGTCTTTACTAATCCCTATCTAATGAAATTACTAATACTAAGGATTATAAATCCGTTTACTGTTAAGGTTTCAAATTTTCAACACAAACTTAAATAATCATGGAAAGCCAATTACAGGGACTAAAAACTTAACATACCTAACTAGATCCAACAATGATATTGTTGATAGGAATGAAGATCAATTTCACGAAGAAACCAACAAATCCCATCACCACGAATCCAATTGCCGTACGGACCGCGACCTTGGTAAACTCTAAAACACATAAACAGCAACAAAAACGCATCGTTTATAATCAAAATCCACATAAATCAAGATAACAAAAGTTTCTAGACTGTAAATCGGAATAATAATAACCTTTGCGATCGGGTTTGTGGCAGCGCTTGACGAGGCGGACGCTGTCCTTGGCGAATTCTCTGATTGGATCAAATACGGTATCGATCGCGTCCATTTTTCTATTATTTTCTGCTCTTTCTTTGTCAAATGAGAAAAAACTTGAATTTTTTTTTTTTTTTTGAACTGAATGAAAAAAAAAAAAAAAAAAACTTGATCGGGATCTGAGAAAATGACGATGAGATTTATATGTTCATTTAACGGGTTTTTTTTTTTTTTTTTTTTTTTTAAGATTCCATTTAACGGAGAGATTGATATTTTTTAATTTAAAGTGACCTAAATGCCCCTAATGAAATGTGGTTGGACAAATTAGTCCTTGTCGTATAAACGACATCGTTTCATTGCTTTAAGTATCTTAGCAATAAAATTGTTGATCTATCAATTTTTATGTTTAATAATACAGTAGAAGGGCCTTCGGCCCACGGTTATTCTAATTTTTCTCTCTCTTTCTCTAACACATTTTTCTCTCGTCTCTCCCTAAGGCTATCTGCCTTTTTAGTTAGGGTTTTTTGAGGGGCCTTTTCAATGGCTCTGGCCATTGGAGAGGAACTCCAAAAACCCCAGTTTTTATTTGTACATATGCAAGAGCTATTATCTTTTGTGGGTTTTGATTTTTCTAGCACTCAAGATTTGCTGGGTTTTATTGTAGGTAAGACATAGTGTTTTGTGGTGGTGTTCCGATCTATCTAGAGTACGGCGTTGTTCGGCTCTCTCTCACTTACTATTGTCTTTTGGTAAGCTGCTTTGTGACGGCCATTGGTGGGAGAGGGAAGAGTCTGCTTATGCCGACTTTGGAGTCTCAAGGACTGTATCGATGAGATCTGGTCTTTTCAGAAGGTTGAGACCCATAGCCCTTGATAGAGGATGGGTTCTATCTAGGCTTTGACCTGCTCGATGGAGGGGATCCAGTTCTTATAAAGTGAACACTTCATCAGAAGCTGTTTGGTAGTGGAGAACAAGCTTTCAAGCTCAAAGATACAAGATTTTTTGGGTTAGTTCACAGGCATATACTCTGGTCTCCAATGACGAAGATAGGAAGGGGCCGAGGGTGGCCATGACCTCCCTAACCTTTAAAATACAAAATTTTTTAGATGTAAAATTATAAAAACTTGACTATGTATTGTATTTTACCCCCTTATTTTAGGTAAAAATTTTCTTTAAATATATAGAAGTTGACTTAATTATATATACCACATTGATATAAATTATGATTTAAAAAATTTAACCTCCTTAAAAAAAATTTTTGGCTTCGTCACTACTGGTCTCTATGGTGTTTGCATCTTTTTTATGTCTCAGGCAATGAAGGAGTCACGGAGGAAATGATGGAGGCTTCTGGAAAAGAGCAATTCAAGTAGGAGCATATGTGTAATTTGTCAATATTTGTATGCCATTAGGCCGTTGTGTTAAGTTTGAAGCACTTGTTTAAAAATCTTTTTAAGGGCATGTTGTTGATTAACCTTAGGTTTTTGTGTTTTATTTCCTGCAAGGTTAATCTCTTATGTCTAATTGTATTTGCACTGTTTTTGGGCTTAAAGCCCGTTTAATGCAAACATATTTTTTCTTTGGGCCAAAAAAAAAAAAAAAAAAAAACAGTAGAGGGGCCTTCAATTAATCCAAAAACCAAAAAATGTAGCATTTTTTAAGGCTTAGACCATAAAGTTGTCTGTTCAGTTATAAATTGATCAATCTTTTGCAGTACAAGTTGCTTAGAACCTAACCAAAATGATGAGGAAATGATCTCAAGTTAGCTCGTCTGCTTTTCCCACAAGAGCTGTTTGCTTACCCTATTGCTGTTATTCAGATGGAACAAGGGATTTTGAAATTTGAATCAACCCTTTTTGCCTCTGAAAACAAAACATTAAAATGGAAAAGAAAAGCCATTTCAGCCAACAATCTATCACTGCTTTTCCTCATTCCAAATTTCATTTCAATTTTCAACTCCACAAGTACAATCATCCTGAGGTGTTAAATTCAACAGAAATGTTATTACCAGAAATTAATAAGCAGAAAATTTGGGGTTAAGACAGTTAGCTTGTCTCCACCAATTCAACTTCTGATGTATGCAAACACGCATCTCATCTATAGCATTTTAGTATTGGTAGAAGACAGCAACTTATTTACAAAAAAGTGGCTATCTCTTTGTTCCAGTTTGTGTGCTATTATCTCGCTGAATAGCTCGAGGGACAAATGTGAGACCACGAGTGTGGCGACGACCAAAGCTGACAGAAGAAGGAGTTGAATCTGAAGTGCTTAATCTAGATACAGCTGAAACAAGGCCATCAATGGTTTCACTTTCTACTTCCATTTTGCTTGAAGTCTCCTCCCTCTTTTGAACAACCTGTTTGCGCTGATTCTTCTGTCTTGCTTTCTTGGATGGTTGAGCCTTCTTGAAGAATTCAAATGCACTGGGGAATTTATGCTTGTCCACCAAATGCTGTTGCCTACTTTTGTAGTTTTTGAATTTCAAATCACAACCTTCCACCAGGCATTCATACTGTCACATGAGAGTGCAAGAACATCAGCATTGAACAAAACAGTAGCGAGAAAATGTACTGCACGTTCAGTAAGCTGAAGAAGTTTTGAGATTATGCAAGTTCTAAAACACAAGTTTAGATTCTAAGAGCTGCAAAGTAGATAGACAAACAAGTTATGACCAAGAATAAAAACATGAGCTTTCATACATAATTGGTCCATCCATCCCTACAGCATAATGCTACTCAATTTTTATTTCCACATATATTTTCCATTTTCTCTCTTTTAAGTGATTCTAGTAGCTTGTTGAGGGAGTAGATTCTGTTGGATTGTTTATCAAGTCATTAAAAATGAGTGGCACATTTTGTAGGTCTTAGAAGAAAGCAAAAATGAATTAGAGGCATAGGGCCACTTAGATCATTATGCTAGCACACAAGCCAGATCACAATTACAAATTACACAAATCATGTACCAAAACCTTTGATAGGTTTAACTGCATAGAAGCTTGACTATAATCAAATTAAATGTTAGAAGTCATGTAGACTCTTAGACATTAATCTAAAACATTGCTTTAATGTTTGTTGGACATAACAAACATGAGGATTAAGGTGCGGGCGCATGACTGAACAAATGGGTTTTGCAAAGAATCACAATGTTTTAGATTGGATTATGCAAAAAAATCAGAACTCAAAATACAAAAGATAAATAACAAAGATACCATGGCATATCCACGCGCAACTTTTGCCTGAAAAAATGAATCATGTGCTTCAGATACATGTATGCTGAGAAGGCGTGATGTTGGGTAAACTCTAGAGCATACTGAACAGGATGCAGTGTGCCGTGCATTGTAATGGTTTTCAAAGTCTTCCAAAGATGTTAAGCGGGCACCACATCCAACAATGGGACAAAACACCTCCCTGCTAAAGCATTGGTTTTGAAGTTAGCATAATTAGTCAAAATCTAAGCATTAACAAATCTGAAAGTCCTCATACGAAGCATAATTGCAAAACCTTGAAATTGCTTATCATCATCTCCTAAAAATTTAAAAAAAAAAAAAAAAAAAAATTAAGCCCATGTTTGGTATAAATGAATTCCACAAAAATTTAAGGAACTCATTTGGAATTTCATGTTTTCATGTTTAGTATGAAAGAAAATATTTATTTCATTCATATGAATTTAATTTTATAAAATAAAACATAACTAAACCAAATTCTATCATTGGTAAATGAATGTTATATTCCAATAAAGTGAAAAATGAGAAAATTAATTCAAGCCATAAACAATAATCATACAAAATCTAAAAAGATACTATAATTGCAAAATAAAGTGAAAAAAAAAAAAAAGGAGAATTAATTAAAGCCATTGATTGATACCTGCCATCTTCATTCACCAAATTCTGCAACCGATGCTTTTCATCTTCAGTTAAATCCAATGCAATCTGAGGACTCAAAAAGTTTCAGATAAATAAATCCTTTTACGTTCTAGAAGAATTCATGAACAAAAAGCTCAAGATCAACAAGAGAGAAAAAAAAGAAAAAAAAAAAAAAAAACCTGTTTGGCGAGTAACTCTCTCTCGATGTTGCCATAAACAAAGAAGGGAGAATCGGGGCCAAAACGTCGACGAATTGGTGTCCAGTACGGAAACCCTAACTCTCCTTTCGCGTCTATATGAACAACTATCGCCATGGGTACCGTTTTGCCACTGTCGAAGAGAAATGTTTTTAAGTTCTGATTTCAAAATCAATTTCAAATGGAACGACGTTGAGTTGTTTTTCGTTAGTGAGAGTTTGGTTTTTTATTGGCGCAGCCCACAAGCCCAAACTGAACCTAAGTTTGCTCCAAATTCTTTGGGCTTAACTTGGACATGTTTGGGATCCAAGCTTCTTTGATTGTTATTTGAATTGGAGTGGATTTGGATAGATAATTGTTATTTGAATTTTGAAATGAGTTTTTAAATTTTATAGTATATCAGGTTTCGCGAAAAAAAAAATTATTTTTAAAAATTATTTTTTAATAAAAAATATTTTTTAAAAAATAAATTTTTTTGTTGTTTGGTTATGATATTAAAAATTATAATTTATAAGACTATAAACATATTTAAACATATAATAATTTTATATTTTTAAAATTTTATTATTAAATATGAGAAAAAATACATAAAATGATAAATTTGGTGATCGTCGGTGACCGGTAGTGATTGTCGGTGATTACTGAAGGCCTGCAGTGATCATCGGTGGTTTCTGATAATAAGTATCTGTGATTGGCGAATTAATAAATTTATATTTTCATATATATTTTTTCATTACAATAAATTTGTTAAAATTTAAAAAATGACTTCCTGTTTTTCAAAGATGAAGTTATTTTCCTTAAAAATAACTTAATTTTTCATTGATTAGAAAAATATTTTTCGTTGACTTATTTTCAAAGTGCTCCAACATTAGAAAATATGAAAATATTTTTCTCAAAACAAATGGAGCCTTAATTTTTAATATATTTTCTCTTAAATTTTAAATTTAAATCAAATTCTTTTTAAATTCATACTTATCCTTGGTGTATTTATGTCATAATTAATAAAATCTAATTCAAACGAAAAATGAGTTAAAATAATAAATAAATAATAAAACAATTATAAATTTTTATAATTTGATGAGAGATATTAATAAGAAATTATCTCTCATGTATATTGACTACTTTTAATAATCTCTTCAAATTTAAGTTTTTTATTGAAGTGGAATATGCATTGACATTAAACTAATTAACTTGCAAGTGTTTGTTTTTTATTGGCCCTTCACTTGGGTGCATAACACACTTGTCATAATAATAATCTTACACAATTAAAATTTTATTTAATTATATATATTACAAATTTGTTTATGCCACACCAAACTTAACAATAGTATTATACATACCATTTCATAACATAACTCTTAAATATTGTATGAATAAATAAACATCTTTATCATTTCTTAATTCCAATCAATAAGAAAATCATATATTTATTAATTTCTTGACTAGTTCTGCAACAAAAAAAAAAAAAAAAAAAGGTAATGAATGGGTCTTCTTAGATAGGTCTAAAGACATTGATTCACACAACTAATTAGCCATGGACTTGTTAAAATTTGTTTTCTTAACTAAGAAACAAAAATGAATATAATATGTTGCCTAAAAAAGTGAATATAATATAACCAGCTGTCATGAACTAGCAATAGTTTTAGATAATTATTTTTATTTTTTATTTTTTTAATTCATTTACTTAACTCTTTTCCTTTTCAATTTCTTTAAGTTTTTATTTTTATTTAATTTTTAATCTTATTCTCCATATCACATATTGTAGGTAATATTTGAATATTACCTACAATATACTTAGTTCAGGTTATTCATGATAAATTTATATATATTTAGTTCAGGTTATTCATGATAAATTTACTCTAAGATAAACAACCCAAATTTAAATTTTTTATCCAACTCAATCTAACCCAAACTTATACAAAATTAAAATTGAGCAAGTCGGATTTCAAATTAATTTAACTCAATAATATTGAATAAAAGCTCAATTTGTTCTCTAAACTTTATCCTAATGTTCAATTAGTTACAAAATGACATTTTGAATCAATTTAACATAGAAATTTCATTTTAAGATCAAATTGGCTCAATTTTGATCAGCCCACGGAGTATCTTTTACACGGTTAATTATATCCAAAATTACAGTCCTGATTATTTAGTTTCGACATATTGAAAAATCATATTGGTAATTCAAGAGGATATAAATCAACTGGCAAGAAGTTATTTTAATTTAATTAGAAGTTTCGAGTTCGAGTTCGAGTTCTAGGTATGCAGCTGCTTTAAAACTCTTGAAAGATAATTTTACTGCTCTTATAGTTCCACTCGACTCGAGTATAATTAGTCATATGCTAAAGGCGTAGGAACACTTGTGATATAGAGAAAAAAATATATAATATCATATTGGCAAATATATCCTAGCTAGCGAAGTATATATATATATATATATATATATTTTAATGTGAACTTTTAATTTTCAAATATTAATTGGAGTAACAGAATTTGGGCAAAAATAAAAAAAATTGGAGTAACAGAGATTTGTTATTGTGTCATTATCATTTCAAGCTCACAAGCAAGGGAGGTTCAATTTCAAGGCCTAATCCCATCTATAAAATACCAGAAAAACAAATAGCAACTACCAATTCATATATTCAATGAACTGATGATAAAGACCCTTTATAATAATTTTTCTAAGATCAAGAGCAAAGAAAGGCATGTAGCAATATTCTTGTGATTTGACTTATAATAGGCTTTAAAACAAAAATTAATCAGAGGACTTACTTGTGTATTAATTAATTATATCAAATTTTAGCCAACATCTTTAATCAAAACTAGATAGCTGTCTTTTAATACTTAATTATATATTTCAAGGCATTACAATATAAGAAGTGAGATACACTGAATATTATTTGGCTTAATCTTCCTACAAGAAAATGACTAATCTCCAACTACAGCTAAAAATATATATATATAAAATCATATGTTACAACTTACAAGTATCAATATTGTATTCTTTTAAATAAAAGGACTAGTTCAATCCTATTTTTAATCTTCATTTCTTGTTTATATATATATAAGAGTATAAGATTCAAGGAGATCAGGATCAAAAAAAAAAAAAAAAAAAAAAAAAACAAGAGAAGTGTTATAGCTAATTGTTAAGGAAATGAAGGCAAGGAGAGGTTTTATTTTATTGGTAGGTTTGATTATGATCCTCATTAGAAGAGGAGAAGGACAATTAATAGAGAACTTCTATAGCTCAAGTTGTCCAAATGTGGAAGCTATAGTGAAACAAGCAGTCTCTACAAAATTCAGTGAGACTTTCGTTACAATTCCAGCAACTCTTCGTCTATTTTTCCATGATTGTTTTGTTATGGTACGTATGATTTTCCTTTTCTTTTCTTAATTTTCGCTTTATTCTAATTTTATCGATAACAATTTTTCTTTTTTTAGAACTCATAGAATTTTGTTATTAATTACATGTTTAATATCTTAATATATGTGACAATCCAATTAATTTGTTGTTATTATGGAATTAATCTGTTTCAAATCCTGTTAATAATGATCAATTATCTCTCTCTTTTGTATTATCATTTCTAGCTATTATAATTGAATTTTACATTTTTCATTTTCTCATTTATCTTATTATGATTTGATTATATTTTTACAAATTGCTGATATCATTTTATAATATTAATTGCTTTGTTGATCAAGGGTTGTGATGCGTCAATTATGATTTCATCACCAAATGGAGATGCAGAAAAAGATGCTTCAGATAATCTTTCTCTTGCAGGAGATGGTTTTGACACTGTAATAAAAGCAAAACAAGCAGTTGAAGCACAATGTCCTAATACAGTCTCATGTGCAGACATTCTTGCTATTGCTGCAAGAGATGTTGTAGTCCTGGTAACTAATTTTTTTTTTCATATTCTTAAGCAGTTAAGCACCAATTAAAACTTAATTAACTGTGTTATTATTAATGTGATTAAAACTTATCAGGCGGGAGGTCCTTCATTCAACGTAGAATTGGGGCGTCGAGATGGCTTAATTTCAAAATCATCACTTGTGACAGGAAATTTGCCAGAACCTAATTTCAGTCTTTCGCAACTTGACACTATTTTCGCTAAAAACAACCTTACCCAACTTGATATGATTGCTCTTTCAGGAGCACATACAGTAGGATTTTCTCATTGCAATCGTTTCGCAAATCGCCTTTATTCATTTTCTCCATCATCTCCTGTTGATCCTTCTTTAGATCCAAATTATGCCAAGCAATTGATGGCTGCTTGTCCTCAAAATGTTGACCCTAGCATAGCCATAAATATGGACCCAACAACTCCACGAACCTTTGACAATGTTTATTACCAAAATTTGGTTGCTGGTAAGGGATTGTTTACTTCAGATGAAGTGCTTTTTACAGACTCGGCATCTAAATCTACTGTCATTGATTTTGCTAATAATCCTGGGGATTTTAATGGAGCTTTTGGCACAGCTATGAGAAAGCTTGGTAGAGTGGGAGTTAAAATTGGCAACCAAGGAAAAATAAGAACAGATTGTACAGACCTTAACTCTTAATTATTAGGGTGCGTCTGGATCGGGGTTAAAAATATAGAGTGTAACAACTACAAGTGTAACTATTAAGGGAGTAATAGTTACAAGTGTAACAGTTAAATTGTTAATCTTGTCTGGTAACTCAAGAGTAATGGATAAGCTATTAACATGGTTAATTGAGTTTTGTATAAAATATTAATTTTTTTAATGAAA
>CATKHJ010841812.1:0-11240 GCA_949750685.1 Vernicia montana
AATGATCCATAAAACTGTGGCTTGTCAGTACAGCTCTTCATAAAGGGGACAGTAACAGTTTCTCCATTAAGAAGGTGAAAGTCTTCATACCTAGTGTTTGAGAATTTAAAAGGGTTAAGCCATGTTCCTTTGAAGTAGAGCGCATTTGCAAGTACAAGTGCTGTATTGTTCTTAAAGATTCCAAAAGGAAGAAGATGTTTGATGAGACCTTTGGTTGCTTTCTCTGTCCACAAATTCACTTCATTTCTCACTTGCTCAGCCTTAAAAAAAAAAGAAAAAGAAAATAGGTAATTATAAATATAATTAAGGATTATATTAATGTTCTTATCAAAGAATATAACTAAAGAGAGAAAAAGAGCCTCACCTAGTTTTAAAGTCTTCTGTTTCAGCTCTGGCCTTGTAAATATTTTCAGCTAACTGTTTGAATGAATACTTCATAGGGAAAATGATGATCCACGCAAATTCCATTAACAAAAGATATGATCGGTCCTCGATTGTTGCTTGTGGATAATCTTGCAATTTCATTAGTAGAAGAAAAAGGATTGTTGCTCGTGGTGCAATTTGCATTGTCTTTATAGCAAAAGAAAAATGATTGCTTCTCATGGAGGAACTTGCATTTCCTTTCCATTGCTACTTGTAGAGTGTAAAAAAGATTAGATACCGGGTAGCAACTCAGTTCTGCATACCCTAAAGGTTTAGATCCTACCTCTTGTAGTCTCACACACAGCAATTCCAGGATCAACAAGTTGTTTCACGAGCCTTTGGGTCTACACGAAAACTTCTAATGTCTACTTCTTCACAATCTTAATGATGGATTTACTACTTGAGCCAAACCACTATTCCACCGTGCAAAAGTCTTCTCTAGAATGAAAGCAATAATGGAGAGTGTATGGTGTTTTTTTTTTCCAGGAGGAGAAAGTTCAGTTTTAGGTATATTAGTTATCTGTAGTCTTCTCTATATCTTTTTAATAATCAAACAATTTCAAATCAATTGAAATTCTTAGTGATAGACAATTTCTTTTATATGATAAACCACTAACAGATAATAGGAAATTTAATTAAATTTCTTTAATTAAATCCTCATAACTAGGCCGGACCTCCATGTATGGCTGCTCCAGTTTGGGTCCAAACCCGACCCATATTCCAACATGGAGGATCTTGCATTTTCCTTAGCAAAAGCAAAAGCATTCTTACTCGTGGAGTTTCTTGCAAATCCATTAGCAGAAGAAAAAGGATCGCTGCATGTGGAGGATCTTTCATTTCCATTAGTAGAAGAAAGATAGCAAAATGGGTTCCCTAGAGATCTGGTACAGCCAAATGGTACTGCAAATACGTTCTCACTGTTAAAATATAAATCACACATGAATTAAATATAAAATGTTAAATGAGTTTATATATAATTGGATTTTCCAACTTCAATAGCTAATTTTTGAGGTTGGTACTCCCAAAACACTCTGATAAGCTCATTCAACATTTTATATTTAATTCACGTGGAATTTATATTTTAACACTCCCCCTCAAGTGACAACTGAGCCAAGATAATTTTTTATTAAGGTCAATTGACATTTACAAATTTATGAGGGAACTGGGTTGAAACAATTGAAAGTCCAACATGGGCGAAAAAATAAATTTGAAAACCTATCACTGGGTGAAAGATAATTGAAGAAATCCACTACGGGGCAAGAATTGAAATCAGACTAAACTCGAAATATACCGAAAATTGAAATACAAATTAAAATTTCAGTCCGAATTATAATAGAACGGGGGTAGGTACATGGATTATTTTTCCACTCTGATACCATCTTGCAAATGCTGAGAACTCAATTATATATAAGCTCATTCAACATCTTATATTTAATTCATATGAGATTTATATTTTAACACCCACCAAAAGAATTAAACCTATAAGAAGAAAAAGGTCCTTAACTTGTTCTTGGGAATTAAGATTGCTAATGTTTTCAGATTCAAGAAACTCTGAACTGTTTGTTGCAAGAGCCATCATTTCTAATGATAAAGCAGTGAGGTCACTAATGCTTTCATATTCAAGAAAGTTTAGCAGCTGCTCCAAAATACGTCCCTTGGAGCCTGAAGCTACCATATTCAATAAAACATGTAGAGATAGTGGAGATAATACCAAATTCTGGTTGGATCCATCATTAATTTCTCTGAGAATCATATGCCTAGCTATGTGCATCCCAAACTCCATTCTATTTGTAGTTAGGACTTGAATCAGTTCCCATTGTAATTATATCAGATGTAAAAATTGATAGTTAATTAGCAAACATAATCACTTTATCCAAATCAATAGTCAGTGAAAGAAAGAAATTTAATTCAATATAGAGCCAAACAAATTGAAGAAAATTAAGTAGAATTTGCATAGATAGAAATCCAAACAGGGTGATAAGAATAAATCTTATCTAATAGTGTAGATGCGGGATCTTGTGAATGGTAGGACCTGCAAACAAGAGAGAGAGAGGTCAAGAGCTCCCTAGGGGCTGTCCCGGCGAGGAGGCTCCGACAGTCTAGTCAGAGAGAGTACTGAGAGAATGTATTGAATCTTCTAAAAGTGATATGAAAGTTACCTTTATATATAGGAGAATGGGGACCCCCTATGGGCACTTGTCCTGCTAGCTTGAGCAGCTTACAAGCAGGTCACTTTTTGAATGTATCAGGAGCCCCCCACTCCTTAGTCTTATCGAGACTTCTAAAGAGCGGGCGAAGGGAGTAGATACATCTTTTCATTGCTTGTGATTCATCTATGTTATTTGCCATTTTGATTGCATTCGGTGAGCTTGTCATGATAGTTGTTAAATGCTTGAGGCAGTCGAATGCTCATGTGATGAGGCGAGCTGAAAAGCTCGATATGAAGGCAATTGGGTGCCTGAATGATGATGCGAGCTGAGGAGCTCAATCTGAAGGCACCTGGGTGCATGAATGATGATGCGAGCTGAAGAGCTCGATCTGAAGGTAGCAGGGTGCCTAAATGATGATGCGAGCTGAGGAGCTCGATCTAAAGGCAGCAGGATGCCTGAATGATGATGCGAGCTTAGGAGCTCGGTCTGAAGGCAACAGGATGCCTAAATGATAATGCGAGCTGAGGAGCACGGTCTGAAGGCAGCAAAGTGGCTGGATGATGATGCTAGCTGAGGAGCTCGATCTAAAGGCAACATGATGCCTGAATTATGATGCAAGCTGAGGAGCTCGATCTGAAGGCAGCATGGTGCCTGAAGGATGATGCAAACTGAGGAGCTCGATATGAAGGCAGCATGGTGCCTGAATGATGATGAGAGCTGAGGAGCTCGATCTGAAGGCAGCAGGGTGCCTGAATAATGATGCGAGCTGAAGAGCTCGATCTGAAGGCAGCAGGGTGCCTGAAGGATGATGCGGGCTGAGGAGCTCGATCTGAAGGCAACAGGGTGTCTAAAGGATGATGCGAGCTGAGGAGCTCAATCTGAAGGCAGCAGGGTGCCTGAATGATAATGCGAGCTGAAGAGCTCAATCTGAAGGCAGCGGGATGCCTAAAAGATGATGCGAGCTTAGGAGCTTGATCTGAAAGCAACAGGGTGCCTGAATAAAGAGGCGAGCTAAGGAGCTCGATATGGAGGCAATTGGGTGCCTGAATAGAGAGGCGAGCTGAGGAGCTCGATATTGAGGCAACTGGTGCCTGAACAGAGAGGCGAGCTGAGGAGCTCTATTTGGAGATAATATGATTGCCATATTATAGTGTGGTCTTATGGTCTTTAGGTCTTCAATGCCACTATATGTGGACTTATATATTCCTAATAGCTTCAAATAATTATGCCTTCTTGAGGAAGGTCTTAGATAAAATTATACCTCGTTGGGAGGCCTTAAAGAATTTGCCTTACTAATAAAGGAGGACTTTGTAAACTCGCAAAGCCCTCCAGTTTCTGATAAAGGTCTTCGGATGTCTTGCCTCGTTAATCGAGGGCTTAGATAATCATATGCCTCACATAGAGGACTTTAAATATTTGCCTCACTTGGAGGACTTATATAATAATCTGCCTCAACTGTTGAGGACTGAGAAGTCTGACTCGTCAGGAGGTCTTATATAATAATCTGCCTCGACTTATCGAGGACTTTATAATATGTGAAGCCCCCCACTCCTTAGTAGAGGTCTTCAAATAATAATGTGTATTGCTCATGGGAGGACTTATAAATAATAATTTGCCTCTCTCGTAAGAGGACTTAGAAATCCACCTTGCCGCTCGAGGTCTTCGGAGAATAAGGTGCCTCGCTCATTGGGAGGACTTTTATATAATCTACCCCACATTATGGTCTTTAAGAAAACTTGTCTCATTGATAGAGGACTTATATAATAATGATGTGCCTCTCTCATAGGAGGACTTAGAGATAATAATATGCATCTCTTATGGGAGGACTTAGAGAATCTACCTCCTTAGAGGTCTTCATATAATATGCCTCATTGATCAAGGACTTTAAATAATTTGCCTCGCTCATGGGAGGGCTTTGGCCTTATCTTAACAAGGGCTTAGGTGCATGAAGAAACGTGCTAGTTGAAGAGCTCAATATAGAGGCAACTAGGTGCCTGAATAGAGATGTGAGTTGAGGAACTCGATTTGGAGGCAGTTGGGTGCCTGAATAGATATGCGAGCTGAGAAGCTCGATATGAAGGCAACTGGTTTCCTGAATAGAGATGCGAGCTGAGGAGCTCGATCTGAAGGCAGCTGGGTGCCTAAATAGATATGCGAGCTGAGGAGCTCGATATAGAGGTAGTTGGGTGCCTGAATAGATATGCGAGTTGAAGAGCTTGATATGGAGGCAGTTAGATGCCAGAATAGAGATATGAGCTAAGGAGCTCGATCCGGAGACAGCTGGGTGCCTAAATAGATATGCAAGATGAGGAGCTCGATATGGAGGCAACTGGATACCTGAATAGAGATGCGAGCTCCTGGAGGCAGTTGGGTGCCTGAATAGAGAGACGAGCTGATAAGCTCGATATGGAGGCAGCTGTATGCCTGGATAATGATACGAGCTCAATCTGGAGGAAGCTGTGTGCCTGGATAATTTATGTAATTGAGTAGCTTTCGTGGAGGGTCGGAGAATTGCTTTTATGTCTGTCTTTAATTTTGTTTGGATTTTTGCAGATGTCATTAGCTACTTCTTTTCCCCCCTTCGGAGAAAGAACAACTTGTTGTTTCTTTTGTCTCACTTAGAGAGCTGAAGCATTTTACCTCACTTGGAGGCCTTCGTAATATGCCTCGCCAAATAAGGTCTTAGAATAATAAAGTGGCTCACTTGGAAGTCTTAAGTGCCTTATCTTGGTAAGAGCTTTGGCTTTACCTTAACAAGGGCTTTGTCTTCGCCTTGACGAAGATAATACCTTATCTTGATGAGGTCTTTGGCCTTGCCTTAACAAGGGCTTTTTCTTCGCCTTGATGAAGATATTACCTCACCTTGATGAGGTCTTTGGCCTCGCCTTGACGAGGGCTATGGCCTTTCTTTAACAAGGGCTTTTTCTTTACCTTGACGAAGATAATACCTCACCTTGATGAGGTATTTGGCCTCGCTTTGACGAGGGCTTTGTTGTTTCGTCTTAGAGAAGGATTTGTTGTCTCATGTTATTTGCGGATTGATCTTGTCATCCGAAGACATCTCTGAATTGCTGTAAATAACATATAACAAACTTCTGCCTTATGGGACAGTTTGTTAGTAGCAATGAGAATATTTTGATTTGGAGGTACTTACTCCCCCGCAAAAAGAATGGATTTGCTTGGAATTCATTTTAGGAAAATAACATGCTTTTAATATAAATTTCTATTTTTAAGCAATAAATTGCATGTAAAATGACATTTGATATGCGCAATTAATCATGAATGTTATTCGCAGGTATGACATAGCATTTTATGCTGCATGATCATAGCGGATAATCTATTCATGCTAAAATATGCATATTTGCATTTTATTCAAGCAATTGATATTGCGAAATTAAATGTAAAGCATGAAAGATATTAAAACATATATGTAATGGCGCGATCGGCCTCAGAGATTGTTCGGAAGAATTTTCGGATCCATAGAGATGCATTCTGAATCGAAAAAGTAGTTTTTTCGCAGTCCGGCTAATTGATTTGTGGTATTCAAATGCGCATTCGGTATGGAATTTCGACGAACGGGCTTCGGATTGGCGATGTAGCGTAAAACGGAGATTTCTAGATTTTTCAAGCCTCGCTGGCGCGTGGCAGGCCGGTGGTCGAAATTTTTCCAGAGCGTCATTTGGAGGAGGGGCTGGTACCACTGGATTCGTCTGGATGCCAGGATTCCAAAAATGCTAGCCACTCGCTGTGAATCTCAGTCGTTTGGCCTGAAACAGCCTTGAAAGTTTCGGTGGTGGATTCTCCGATCTGGCGTTCCGGCGAGCTTTAGGTGGCGTGGCTAGTACCGAAATGAACCTGGAGAGGAGATGGTTGCAATGGCACCAAAATCATCTGAAGCCGACGTCAGAGGTGGCCAAAATCTGCTTTGGAAGTTTAGGCCACCGAAAACTTTGACCGACGATTGCGGTGGTTTTCAGCGTCGGTTTGCTGCGATTTCTGTGTTTCTGAGGTCGACAGCGCAAGGGCTTGGCAGTGGTAGAGGCGGTGTTGAGCTTCGGCTGTCGGAGATGGCAGATCGGTGAAGCGGTGGTGTTTGGTGACTTTTCTCTCTCCTCTCTTCTTTTTCTCTCTCTTTGATTTTTTCTGCCTTTTTTTTTTTTTTTTGATCTACTGGTGACCATTTTTTGTGTTTGATAATTCCAAACTTGTTGGATCAATGATGGTGATAACTAGGAAAATTTAAAATGACTGAAAAGATTGAATCCGGTGTAATTATTGAGTTAGGAACACGAATTTTCTGTGTCGTTCCCCACAGATGGCGCCATTCTAATAAGAATAGATCTTATCTGATAGTTTAGATGCGGGATCTAGTAAAGGGTATGACCTGCAAGTAAGAAAGAGAGAGGTCAAGAGTTCCCAGGGGCTGTCCCGACGAGGAGGCTCTGACGGTCTAGTCAGAGAGAGTAGTGAGAGAATGTAATGAATATTATCTTATAAAAGTGATATAAACGTTACCTTTATATAGAGGAGAATGTGGACCCCTTACGGACACGTGTCCTGCTAGTTTAAATAGCTGACAAACATGTCATTTTTTGTACGTATCAAAGTATATATTTTTATTCAAATTTAATGGCATTGAATTCAAAATTTTTTTTAACCTTCACTTTGCTTGGATATGATTTAGATTAGGTATCGGGTTTTAATTATATATTTTTATTTAATTTATATTTTCTTATAATATTTTAAATTATATAAATTATTATTATTTTATTAATTTAAATATTATTTTTTGAATAATTTTAACTGTTAATATAAATAAAAAATATATATGGCTAAGTTTGTTATACATGGGCTAATTAAAAGAAAATTATATATATTGATTTATATAAATTTTAGAGGAAATTACACTAAATACCTCTTTTTTAATTTTTTTTAAAAAATATCCTTTTATTTTTTCAGGTTTTCAAAAATACTTTTTTTTTTTTTTTTTTATACTTATGATATACTTGTGATATATTTTTGATATACTTTTGATATATCTTTGATATATTTTTGATATACTTATGATATACCTTTAAAAACGGGACATTTTTTAAATAAAAAATTTAATAAGTATATTTTTGAAGGAAAAAAAAAGACATGTATGAAAATATTTTATTTTTTTAGAATATTTGTGTATAAACCCCTAAATTTTAATTGGAATAAGAGTGGGTGGGCAATCATCTCTATTTCATGGTATAAGAGTGGGTGGGCAATGGCTTGTGGCCAGTGGACTGCGGGCATAGTCTTTGGACCTAACAAAAATAATTAAAGGACTGGCATTTTGGATCAATCCAAAGTTTTAGGGTGGAAAGCCCAAAATCCTATAATTTTTTTTATATAATTTTTTTTTATTTTTTTTTGCCAATTATATAAAATTTTTAATAATCGACACTTTGGTCTCAAATTAATACTTTTAATTTTTACACTAATTTCAATGAGAAAAATTGCAAAATTTTGAAGAATTAAAGTGTTTTATAATATAACAACTTAGGAATTAAAACACAATATATTTTAAAATTTTAGCGATGAAAGTATTATAAATTAAAATTAACATAAAAAATTAAATTGTAACAAAACATTCATATTTTTTTTAGATAAAGAACTGAACGAGTGTTGGGTCATTAATAAACTTCAAAGACTAAATTATTAATTTTGAAATATTAGAAACAAATGTGTTAATTATAGTAAATCTCAGAGAAATTATTAAGGAAGAGAGTGATAGAGAAAAAGATATAGATGATATTGAATTTTGAATTTTGTTTTATTAATTCTTTAAAATTTATACCTATTTTATAAGTATAGAACTTCCCCTTTATCCTCCCCCAACTTTCCTAAAAGATCATTAATTACTTGTAGATGATAATAATAATAATGCATATATATTAAGTTTAATATATATATATATATATATATATATATATATATATATATATTATAAAAAATACCTTTTTTTTTATATATAATTATGTTACTCATACTTATATTTTAATGTGTAATACGATAATATTGTATTTATAATTATAATATAGTTTAACCGAAATTGAAACATACATTCATTAGAAAAAGGAGAAAAATAAATTAATTAAGTGGGGAACATTGACATATATATATATATATATACACGCGCGCGCGCGCAGGGGCATAAGGTCAACTTTCTTCCTTTTATGGGTAAGTAAAGCTAATCAAACAGTCGATTTGATTTAAAATCGAACCAAATTAAAAAATCAAACAAATCGAACTTATAATTTAGGTAAACTGAATTGAAATCAAAATTTTTATAAAATCGAACCAAACTGAAAAAATTCGGTTCGATTTGACCTTTTTTTCCTTTTATTTTAATATATATATATATATATATATATTTCGGTCGATTCGGGTCAAATTAAATTTTTTTTTTTGAAAACCTAACTGAAATTTAATTTAATTTTCTATTTAAAAAATAAAATCGAACCAAATCACTAAAAAAATCAAATTAAACCAAATCGAATCAATCAGTTCGATTCAAATTTTTAATTTCGATTCGGTTTTACTCACCCCTAAGAATAAGAACAAGAAGAGGGAGTGCCCCCACCCCAATCCTAACATCATTTAAATGTAACTTTTTATTTTTTTAACTATTTCCTAAATGTAACTCTCATTATTTTGTTTTCATGATTAAAGGGAAGTAGGTACAATAAGAGAATTATACATTGATGTAAATAGCATTAATATTTTTTTTTACTTTAGGTAAAATATAATTAGTATATTTGTAATAAAATTTTAAAATATTAATTAATAATTAATTTGATATATAAAAAATAATTACATCAAGAATAATTAAAAATTTTCTTATCACTTTACTCATTAATTCAAGCCTTGAGATAATATTATAATAACAATTAATTATCAATTTAACCATTATGATCGTTATTTGTTATTTTAGCTACTTTTGTTTATTAATTGTTGTTTAAAATATGAATAAAATTAAATCTAACGTGTATGATATAGTTGGAAAGATGACTTTAAAAATTAATTTATTTTATGATGTGATTTATTAAAATGATCGATCATTTTAATATATTTATTACGTAATAAAATTTTACTTTTTATTTTAATAATGTGATAAGATACGATAGTTTATCGTTAATTCATTAAATTGCAACAGGTAGATGTTTGTTAAGTTTTTTATGGGAATTCGTGAGATAAAGTTAGATAAACTAAAATTTGTTTTTATTCTAAAATGAAAAGTATCGGTTAGCTATTTATTATTTTTAATTAAATAAAGTTAATCATTTATCGTCATCGATGTTTGTCGTATATGTCGTCGTTTTTACTTTCATTAATTGTTATTTAATGAATATATAGTTTAAAATATAACTCTAAAAATTAATTTTACCTTTTTTATTTTAATTAATAATTAGAAGGAATAATAATTTTTGTATGTAACAATTTTTTCTAATGATATTGAACATAATATTATTCATTCATTTGTAATTTCTTAATGTTTATAATATATTGATATTCATGATAATATGGCTAGATAAATATAAATTCGAGACACTATTAATTTGATTATATTTTCATATAATTCATATTTAATATTGATATACTTGCGGATGCTAGTTATTTGTTTAATCTATATAAGGGTAAATCTCAGACTAAATATGTGTTTACTTATAATTATATTGTAATTTTCTAAAAAAATTTATGATCATAAAATATCTCAATAAAGATGCTTCCATTATATTGTTTGAGAATAATGTAATATGTATTGCACAAATTAAAGGAGGATATATCAAAGGTAACCGAACTAAACATATATATTTCATAAAAATTCTTAATATGCATGAGCTCCAGAAGAGATATCCATCAAATTCGCTCGAGTGACAACCTAGCAGACTTATTTACTAAAGTTTTTATCTAATGTCATATTTGAACGGCTTGTTTTATTGATTGATATGCACCGTCTTAAAATGTTGTATTTATCAGAAGGAGCGAATCAGTATAAGATTGTACTCTTTTTTCTTAGTCAAGTTTTTGTTCTACAAGATTTTCTTGACTAAATGTTTTAATGAGGCAATCTGTGCAATGATATAATAGCACATGAATTGTACTCTTTTCCTTAGCTATATTTTTTCTTACTGGGTTTTCTAGTAAGGTTTTTAACAAGGCATATTCATAGCACAAGTAATATTCAAAGGGGAGTGTTATGAATAAATTATTATATGTGGATGTTACTTAAACATCCTTGAGTATATATGTTAGAGAGATTTTAGTATATGACTATTTCAGTAATGTTGTATATATCAAAACCCTAGCTATTCCTCCATATAAGAAAAGTTAAGGTTAATCTAATAATAAGAGTTTGGAACCCATTTTCTCTCTATATATTTTCTTTTATCTCTTTTTATTTTATTGCTTTATATTTCTTTTTATTGTTTTTGATCTACTGTGCTAATAAGCCGATTTGCAACATGTTATTAGCACGAGGTACGCATACTTTCAATTAATTTAAACTGATGGGTGTTCTAAATTTCTTAGTAAATTCATATGGATAGAAACCAAATAATTAAATATTTGAGTAATTAATATAACGTATTATAATTTATGTGGATTCGTTGTTTTTCTCTTTACTTGGATTTGTGA
>CATKHJ010841813.1:0-10205 GCA_949750685.1 Vernicia montana
TGATGATTCGTGGTTACTGCTTCATGATTTTGATGATCTTTGTTCACGATTTTGATGAGAATTGTTGAATCTCAGTTGAAGATGTTGGAGGAAAGAGAAAATAACTGAAATTTTTTTTTAGCTCTGAAAGTGATGCGCTGTCAACAAGCTAGGTCGTTATTTTGAAAGAAAAAAAAATTCGCGCGCTTCTGGTCCACAATGCATTGTGGACTCGGGTCCATAATATAACAATTACCAATCGGTAGCATTTTACCCTGTTAAACCATATCGGGTTTATCAATTTTTCGGTCGATTTATGCAGATTTTTAATGAGTTTATGCAAAAGATAGTGATAAGGGACAAAATATACTAAATTAAATTAAGCTATAATGGGCCGGACTCAGCTACTCAAAAGTCCAATATTGAAATATCAGTGTCAATGTTATCATTAATCAAGTTCCTAATCCGAAGCTAAAATATATAAATTACCATTTTAATCCGACTCATTCTATGAATTAAGAATCCATACTCAATTTACATAAAGGCTCATAGTCTATAAATACTTAGAGGATCAACCTTCACAGGGACGGACATATACTTACACATACATACTCTGACTATACACAAAATACATTCACTATAAAAATTCTCAAATAACTCACTGAAAAAAAATGTTTCACCTAAATTGAGTCAATCTACTAACTTGATCGTCGGAGTGGCTTTGCTAGGCTCTAAAAATTCTCAAATAACTCACTAAAATAGAATGTTTCACCTAAATTGAGTCAATCTGCTAACTTGATCGTCGGAGTGGCTTTGCTAGGCTTGAGCCTAGCCCACTTGACCCTTATTTATGTTTGCAGGTTACACCAACTCAAAATCAACTAGGTGAAGATTGAATATATTCTACCTTGACTAGAATCAGCTTCATCAAATTGACGTCGTCTGTGGGAAACGACACAGAAGTCGTGTCCCTACCTTCCTTTTAAGCCAGAAAAAATTATTCTGGTCATCAACAATTTTTTAGATCAAATTTGAGCTTCCATAAAAAATATATATATAAAAAAAAAAAATCAGATCAGCAGATAAAAAAAAAAAAAGGAGAAACCAGATCGAGTTCAAACGGAAAGGAGAGAGAGGAGAGAGAAAGTCAAACCTGCCATCACTGATTTGCCTATCTCCGGTGACTGTCGATCAACACTGCCTACTCCATTGCAAAGACCATCGTCCGGCGACCTTGGCTGAAGCGACACCGGCTTGAACCATCGACGAACTATGGCGCAATCGTTGGGTAACAATTTTTGGAGACGTGAACTGCCGATCGCTTTTCCGGCCAAACCACAGCTCCGTTCACAACAATTTTTACATGGATGAGATCCTCACGACTCTAGCTTCATTTTGATAACAGTTATGCTACCGATATGTCACCGAAAAGTTAGATTGAAAAATAAAATATTGGATCTTTGCAAGCGAATTTTGGCCAAACGAAAAAGATTAGCGGCGAGTGAAGCAAAGATTTGGACTCCTTATGTCAAGCCGAGTCTAATGGCACCTTCCTCGTCTCTAGAGCTCACTCCGGCACTAGAGCGCCGCCGATCGATCACCGGATTCCGGTGAGTGGGCCCACGCGTCGGCGAAGCCCCGAACGGACAAAATTCTACGTTTTATGAGTGCATCGCAAATTCGAAGTTAGTTCGTCAAATTTCATCCCGAACGTGCATTGGAATATTACAATTCGGTCTACCAAACAACAAAAAGCAACTTATTCAGCTCCATAGTGGATTTTACGTATCCAGAAATTATTTCGAGTAATCTTTTTGGTCGTTCGCGCCATTTCAGATGAGTTTTACATTTTTCATGCATTAATTTAATTTTGCAATATTATTTGTTGAAATAAAAATGCAATAAATAAATAAAAGTCCTCTAAGCGAGGCAGAATAGCTTATTGAGACTAGCCCGAAAGACAATATGACTAGGCACAGAAGACCTATTGAGACTAGCTTAAAAGACCGACGAGGCCCCCTATAAGAAAAGGAAAATGCCAAACTGAGTCCAGGCAAAAGTCCAATAGGAAAAAGACCTAGTGAACTCTAGACGGAAGTTCGAGAGGCAAAAGACCTAGTGAACTCTAGGCGAAAGTCCGAGAGGCAAAAGACCTAGCAAGTCCAAGCGAAAATCCAAAAGGCGCTAAAGACCTAGTTCAGCTAGGCAAAAGCCCTCTATTGACGAGGCATCAAAGACCTATATGCGAGGCAAATTTCTATAAGTCCTCGATTGACAAGGCATATTTCATTAAAGACCTCTAAGTGAGACACATTATTATTGTTATCTAAATTATGTACTTGAAACAGGATTTCTAAAGTCCTCGGTCAGCGAGACAAGTTATTCGAAGACCTTAATTGACGAGGTGAATCTCTAAAGTCTTCGGTCAGCGAGGTAAGTTATTTGAAGACATCGATTGATGAGGTGAATCTTTAAAATCCTCGGTCAGTGAGGCAAGTTATTCGAACACCTCGATTGATGAGGTGAATCTCTAAAGTCTTTGGTCAACGAGGCAAATCATTCGAAGACTTTAAATGATGAAGTGGATTCCTAAAGTCCTCGGTCAAGAGGCACATTTTCCGAAGTGCTTTATGAGCGAAGTCGATTTTCTTTGAAGTCCTCCATGAGCGAGGCACATGATTTTCTAAGTCCTCGGTTAATGAGGCATATCAAACAAAGACCTCGAAATGAGGAAAATTTCTTAAGTTCTCAATTAACGAGGCAGATTATCTAAAGCCCTCTTTCAGCGAGGCAGCCTTCAGATGAATCACAAGCAATCAGAGGATATATCTACTCCCTTAGCCCACTCTTCGATGCGCTCAATCAGATTAAGGAGTGGAAGGTTTCTGATAAGGGACAAAATATACCGAACCGAATTAAACTATAATAGGTTGGACCCAGCTACCCAAAAGTCCAACATTGGAAGATCAGGGTCAATGTTATCATCAATCAGGTTCCTAGTTCGAAACTAAAATATGCAAATTACCATCCTAATACGACTCATTATAAGAATCCATACTTAATCTACATAAAGACTCATAGTCTATAAATACTTGGAGGATCAACCTTTACAAGGACGGACAGATACTTACATATACATACTCTGACTATACACAAAATACATTCACAATAAGAATTCTCAAATAACTCACTGAAACAGAGTGTTTCACCTAAATTAAGTCAATCTACTAACTTGATCGTCGGAGTGGCTTTGCATTCACTTGACCCTAATTTCTGCTTGCAGATCACACCAACTCAAAATCAACTAGGTGAAGATTGAATTTATTCTATCTCAACTAGAATCAACTGTAATACCCCAAGTTCATGTATTCATTTGTTTGATCTTTTATATGAGCTACTAGATGTGTATCTAGTATTTTTATTTTTATTTTTATTTTATGAGTTATGAGTTATATGATAAGTGTTTGATGATGATTATGAGGCATTTTTAGTGAAATAAGTCTATTGGAATGATTTTATGAGTTTAGTTGGAGAATTGAAGGTTGAATTGCTAAGTAGAGTTACAGGGCTTAAGTCGCACCCGCGACAAGGAAGTCGCAACCACGACAAGGAAGTCGCGACCACGACAAAGAAGTCGCGACCGCGACAGAGGATTGCGACAGCGAAGCTGGACAGGAAGCTGACCGCGAACATTTCTGCCTGATTTTGGGAAATTGGCTGAAGGAGAATCAACCCGCGATCTGGTAGTAGCGACCGCGACTCTCATCGAGGGCAAAATTTGGAAATCGGCTTTAAATAGAGAATTAAAGCCCAAACTTCATTTCACTAGAGATTTCAGAGTTCTAAACCTATTTTTCTCTCAAAGAAACCTCAACCTAACTTCTTAAATGCTTGGAGACTTCATTAATTGCATTAACCAAAGGATTTAGGGTTGCAATTACTCAACCTTTCATCAATTGTCGAAGCATTCCTTGAAGAGGTAAGTTAGGGTTTTGGTTATCTTTGAATTTCTTCTTCTCCATTATTATATTTCATGCTTAGGGAAGGGAATAGAGTTAGAAATCATGAGTTTAGAATGAGTATGGTGATTTTAAAAACATAGGTTATGTGTATTGATAATTTGCATGTGTTAGGTGTTTAGTTCTTCCTAGAAGATTTGATGATCATGAGGAGCTTGATGAATTGAGATGATTGAGGAGTTTTTAAGAGATATTAGAGCATTCTTTTTGTTTAAAATGAGTAGAAAATATACTACTATTCTTATATTTGAATTCCTAAGGCATAATACCTAATTTATTTTACAAGCTACCATGAGAAAAGTATGAGAATTATTTATTGAATCCTAATGTTTCATTAAACTTTACAAGTTCTTAATTAGCCATTTGCTAATTACTATCTTTTATGAGAATTATATATTATTATTTGTCTATGAGTATGAGAATTATTATTGAACCATATGAGTTATTAATTAGCCATTTGCTAATTAGTATTATTTACGAGAACCTTAATTATTCTATCTATATGTGATAATCGTAATGGTATAAAAATCTCCTACTAATGTGGGTTAATCATTAGACTTTGTGCACATTGTAACCTAATAGATAGGGTATAATATCCTACCCCTATCTAGGAAGGGTAAATTGTCCTAGATGTGAAATCTGATCCATTTCATGTATTATGAGTAAGAGTATGTTAATTATACCTCTACTCTTATTACGACAAAGAATATGCCCAACCAGCCTCTATTCTTTATTACGAGGGGAATATGCTAATAAAGTGCTTATATTCCTAATATATTACGAGCTTGATTTCTATATCCATCTATTATGAGTTATGATTTCTTTCATGAGCTATATCCATGATCATTTTTGTACATTACGAGTTATTAGTTATTATGAGTTATATGAGTCTCATTTGCTATATTGTAAGTCATTTGACAAGTATGAGCCTTACCATTTTTGTGAGCTAGCCTTGAGTTTCCTAGTCTCACAAGTATGGTAATATATTCTTTACTCACTGTCTTATCTCATTAGTGATTCTATTTTTCAGGAAATTAAGAAGTTTATCAACTCGATTCTTCAAACATTTTTCTCTCTAGAAAACCTATTTGATCAATGTAATTTCTCCATTTATTATATGTATTTGAGATATTATAGTTGCTCCATGTGTGTGAGAGAGAGCTATTCTTTTGGCCTTTATGACAATTATGGATGATTTCTATATATTGTTTTATAAGAATTATAAATTTATGAGATTACAAGTAAGTGTATGTATGAGCATGTGATATGATGAGATAGATGTGTATGTGTGTATGAGTTCAGGTTCTGATTTTGAGATGAGTATGAGTTGTTCTAGATAATATGTAATATGTGATGAGAAGAGTTCTATGGATTTTCAGTAGTTTTATACCTATTCATGCCCTAGAACCGTTACAATTGCGAAATTTGACTGTGACATCAACTACATCATATAGTATTCTGGATTTTTAATGAGTTTATGCAAAAGATAGTATTCTATCTAACTAGGATTGGCTTTTAAGTCCAGTTCCCCCATCGGGATTTGACAATACTGCTAAAAACTAATTGATAAGGTGATATTTGAATGAGCATTTCGGAATCCACTATAAATTTAAAACAAATTTACTAAATAATAATTATTATTTAAAATGAAATCTGATTAAAAAATTAAAATTAAAATTATTTTTTTAATCGATGTAAATTATAATGGATTTCCCTCCACAGATGTCGAATTTTACTTATTTCTTTTATTTTCATTGAATTATTGAAATAATTTTTTAAATATTTTTGTCATCTTTAATAATACCTAATAATAATGATGTTATTAATATTTAGAATATAATTTTAATTTTCACCTCTAAAATATAATTTTAAATTCATCGATGCGTTTCGGCTAGGCCTTATTGGCCGACTAAGGACTTAATAGCATAAGAAATCTCAAACATACAAATTAGGATCATGGCAACTCTATGAATGAGTAAAACGCAGACAATATACATATTTTTTTTGGCAAAGATATAATTAATTAGGCCTGAGTTATACAATGCATAGAAGCAAATGCCTTCATATAAGTAAAGGCACTCAATTAGTAGAAATAACTTAAAAACTTACGAAGTACAAAATATCATTTGATAAGAATGCATCTTGCTGGAGATCCCTCAGCACCAACCAATCTCAAAGGTAAGCAATTGACATAATACAGTCCAGGTTTGATATCATCAAGCTTTAAGCCTTCCACAGGAATGATTTCCTAAAGTATACTAGCATCGTTAGTGATGAAATAATGATTATCAATACTGTAAATAAAAGGAAAAACTTATTTATTTATTGAGCCTCTGTTGTTCAATTGTTTACTAGTGAACCCTCAAACTTTCAATTTAAAGACTTATTTAATGGTAAAATAATAATGAGAATTTTTTTACTTTTCTCTGACTCAATAATTTCCACAAGAAAAATGACAGTTTATATATATATATATATATAGTTTTGAAACTGCTATCAATGAACTTCATTTTGAAGAATAGAGCCTCAATAAGAGGCTTGAAAATAGTTTTTACCAAAATAAAGTCATAACCTGAAAGTCACTTTAGTTTTCTAAAAAATTAAAGTGAATAAGCCCCCAACTATGAAAAAGTAAATATTCTAACAGGAGAGAACAGAGTTCATCTTAGCGAGTATTTAAAGTGTCACCTTATATTTCTGCATTTTTTATACAAGCTAAAGAACTGGAGGTTGACATTCTAATGTAGTTGGAAAAGATTAGAATTTTCCCAGTGGTTCAGTAGAAGAATCCTAACTAAGGGACCGAACTATTCGATAATGCACATGATTTAGAAAATTACAAAACATGATTTATATAGTCTTACCCTGCTTTCCAGAAAGACAAGATGAGTTGAAATCATCTCACTCCAAGCACCAACAGATAGGTAATCAACACCTACATTTGAAACCAGAAAAATGTTTTTGTGCAATATTAATTTATGGGAAAACAACATAAAAATGTTTTGTTTATGCTTAATATGTCTAATCAATGCCTTCATATGTCTAATGAAATTGTTTTGTTTATGCTCAACAAGAAATAATAACCTCCCAATTGGGAGTAAAAGTGGTATTTTCCGGATGTGTCACAATAGTTTACCAACAAGCTTGATGTCAGTGTTCTCTACCAACCATTTTGCTCCATCCTCTGTGAATCCCACAAAGCTTGTGTCAAACTGAGGTTTGAACATGAGCCGTCTGCAATTGAATTGAATGTTGTTACTATGGCCCCAAATTCAGCAGTAACTGTCATTAATTGTTTCAATAAGAAGTCATTTATATATTAAGGGCTAGTTTGGTATTGCTATTGCAAAAAACCTGATTTTGGACTAAAAATAAGGAAGAATCCTATTAGGTTGAGCCAATAGACAATAGTTACTTGTCATTTGATTTTTATGGACACAAAACTCATTCTTGACAAAGCTCATATTTGAAACTTTGTCCAAAATCAATTTTAGGCTCAAAAAAACCAAATGCTTAGTAGCTATTGTCCATTGGTACAAGAGAATTCTTCATTATTATTATTTTTTTTAATCTAAAATCAACTTTTTACAAACGCCATGCCAAACTAACCCTAATACTTCTATCTTCCAGGCTTCCAGCAGAACCTTTCATTTCTCTGTCTTCCAAATTCTGCCTCTCTTATCAAGTACAATAGTACATTCATCAACACTCTATATTGCCATGTGGTCACTAATATTATTTACTAAATGCATTCTACTAAAATATGGCACATTAGCATTTCAGCTATACAGAAAGTAACTTATTATTAATGTAAAAATTTCCATAGAAATATAATTGAGAACATAAACAGATCTTATTGTACATAATTGATGTAAATGTTACCTGTCAGTATTTAATGTTCTGAAAAGCACACGACTTACTCCCTTAGGAATATTTAGGGACTTCATGACTTCAGCTGTAAGAAATTGATTATAGTAATGAATTTCCATAGAAAGTCTGATAAATAAGAAATAATAATCTTAGCACCTGTGAAATTAAATCTTAATAATTGAAATTATGTTGCTTTTATTAGGTCATGGCTTCAAATTGCAACTATGTTAAACACCAAAACATTCAATTTCTTTTCCAAAATTTTTCTTCATATTAAAATAATTTTACTTTGCTTTATCCATTTCCTTTTTTTTTTTGTTGATTTTATATTTAGTCATATCAAATAGTATAGAACAATACGATAAAGGAAAAAAAAAAAAATTTGTTTCAAATGTTACAAAAATAAACAGAAAAACACATACCAGTTATGTTTGAATCTCTTGGAACATCAATTAACAATCCGGGACCTATTGAAATAAACATAACCAATCGTCTCAATAAGAATGCTAGTTCTTGTTGTTCATATATTATGATATGAATATAGTACACTAATTTCGATATGATGAGATTCCATTAACACATAGTCAACTCTAATAGACTTATTGGAGATTCACAATACTAAAACATGTCAAACTTCCATAAAGTATTAATTAGTTTGGCAATAAAAACATGATTTAAAGATAGATGATATTGTTATAACTATTATTATTGGGAAAAAAAAAATTCACTCGATCAGAGTTATTCTCGAGCCAAAAGTACAATTTTAAAATCTTAACTTACTACACTACCAGTATTTTTTTTTTTTTTTTGGGAACAACTTGATCATTGAACTGCTAGTTTAATGATATATGTTAACTTGTAGATTAAAAAAAATAAAACTAAACAATTGAATATAATTTTTTATCATAAATTTAACATATTTTAATCATAAAAAAGTTTTAAAATAATTAAAATTTTGTAATTTACATTTCAAACATCTAGTACTATATTTAAAAAAAAAAATTAATAATTTCAATTTAGCAAAAAAAAAAAAAAAATCTATATTTCAATAGCCAAACCAAAAGTATATACTATAAAGGTACCAATAGAACGTCAGAAGCCCGTTTGCAAGCTCAGGCACAGCAAATGATTTTAACTAATAACTTAATTAATTTAATTGTACTATTTATTACCGTTAAGCACTTGAAGATCAAGAGTATCGACGTCAAATCCAGTGTCGAAATAGTGATCAAAAAAGTGTCCCGGAGCATCGACGTGCGTGCCAGTGTGAACAGAGAACTTCATCTCGGAGATATTGGCGAAGGAGCCGTTCTTCATGGTGGTAGAAAGGCGGAGGAATTGTCCTAGCCCATTCTCCGATCCATAAGACGGCATGTGGCTTGTGTATTTATGGCTGATGTCGAAGATTCTCCCGTTGCCATAGATTTCCGGGCGAATTGGAATTAAATTTTCGTTTTGGGAAGCGGAGATGGAGGTGTCAGTGGTGCCAGGGACGGTGGGGTAGGCTGAAGTGGAAGCGGTGGCGGCGGTGGTGGTGGAGGAGAGGGGAGTGAGAAGCAATAGCAGGAAGAGAGAAATCATGGTGAATTGGTGATGGTTTTGGTTTTGGTTTCAGTTTTGGCTATGGTGAGTTGCAGTTACTAATTATTATGCTTTTGATAGAAAGGCCCAAATTGCAGCTGAGAGATAAAAAGTATGTCCCATTTGTTTGAGAGTGGGAGGAAAAAAAAAAAAAAAAAGTTTAATAATTAGAAAAATTGTCAGAAACATTTGCAAAATTCGAAATTTTACTTTTTAAAGTAAGAGCCAACTCATACAAAGTGAATTCCATCCTACAATATTACCTTTGTTTGAAAATTTTAAATTTTATAACAATTCAATTCAAAAATAAATTTTATTATATTAATTTTCGTATTTGAAAATACATATCATAATTTTTTATATAATTTTTAGAATAATTTTTATAACTCTTACAATTACATCATGTAATTTTTTTCTTAAAAAAATAATATATGATAATAGTTTAATTGTCAAAATTATAATATTTATTAAAAAGTTACATAAACTCAATAATTAATATAAAATTTTTAGTTGTCTATTTCTTTAATGTCTATTATAATTTATACTATTAGCCTGTTTAATTTTAATCCACAAAAAATTACACAACATGATACTTAGATTGCAAAATAAAAGATGAAATTATTAAGTACATTGAAAAAATAATATAATACAATTTTATATTTGCTTATATAATTTTTTTTAGCTCTTTCTATAACTTTTATATTGGGTATTGTAATTTGTATTTTGAAAAAAATAGTTAAAGTAATAAATAAATTA
>CATKHJ010841835.1:0-20450 GCA_949750685.1 Vernicia montana
TCGTGTAACCCGTTTAATTTTCGTGTCGTGTTAGGGTGACACGATTAATAAATGGGTCGTGTTCGTGTTGACCCTAATCGTGTCACCTGAGTATATTAATCCGACACGAACACGACCCACCAACACGTTTTGACACCCCTATGACTACCCTCTATTGTGTAGTCTACGGCCCATTGAACCACTCATGAATTAAAAAAAAAAAAATATGTTGAAATTAGTATTATACATAAAAAAAAAAAAAAAAATTGGAATCCTACATTAACCCCAAACAAAAAGAAAAAATTACTGATCAAGCATTTTGATATCAAACTTTCAAGATTTCCAAAAATAAATAAATATATCTTTAAATCCATTAAAGCAACAGCACAACACTTCACATGAGATTTGGCATTGAAATTTCAAGACTCTGGAATAGGATTTTATTAATTCGGAGATTTGATATTACAACTTCAAAATAAATACTCATTGATGTAACTATTTGACTTAGGATTTCAATATTTGCAAATACTTAGAATTAAAGTAAATTGTATTGTAATTAATTTAAATTTAAAATTTAATTAACATTCTAAATTTCTAATTAATGATTAATTATCTATTTCACATTATAAAAAGTTAATGATTTAAATGCTATTTCAAATCTACTAAAAAAATAATTAATTCAGAACTTAAATTTGTTTAACAAAATATTCTCATAATTATTTGCACTATAAAATGATTGTTACTAATGAAAATTTTTAACTGTGCTGTAAAGCCTAATTGGTGTAAATCACAATTAGACGTGTCTAAAGACATATCAAACTTTTTGATACTAATTACTATAACACCCTAAAATTTGATATAATTAACAATTTAATCTCTATTATTTTAAAATTAATGCTTTTAATCTATAAATTAATTTCAATGAAAATGCTAAATTTCTATGTTCTAAATCTGGTCCGATTTGAATTACAAGTCAAAAGTTCAATTGGGTCCAACTAAAATTTTAAATAATAACATATATTTATTATATGTTTGCAGATACATATGAGTATTGCACGTTACATGTTATATGTTATGTTATAAATGTTACAATCAGATAGAAAGTAAAATAATGTTCGTTATACATTGTTAATGCTATAGATGAGAAAAATCGAATTGAATCGATTGGTTTGATTCAGTTTGATTTTTCAGTACATCAGTTCAATTCGATTTTAAATATGATAAATCGAATTAAATTTCAATTCGGTTTAATTTTTGGCCAAAAAATTTTGGTTCAAACTGAACCTACTGAAATATATATATATATATAAATATATATTAAAAATATTTATATTTATATTAAATAACCCAAAAAAAATTCAAAAAAAAAAAAACCTAAAACCAGCCAAATTGACCAACTGAACCGAATCAAACATAACTTTTTTGGTTTGATTCAATTTGATATTCACTCTAAGTTCGGTTCGATTTGATTTAATAAAAATGAAAATTTTGGTTTTTTTTATTTTTTTAGTTTAATTCAATTTTAAATTGAACCGATCGTTTGCTTACTTATAGTGAACACTCGTTATAAAGGTACAAAGTTTATGGGTAACCCGAATGAGTCTATGGACTAATTCTCAATTTTCCTAATTAAATCAATCCAACAAATTCGAGTTTCAAAATATAGGTAAATTTTTAAGAGTTTTTTTTTTTTAGCAGAGTTAAATTTTTAAGAGTTAAAATATTTTATAATATAATAATCGGTCCTAGTTTCAAAATATAATTAAATTTTTAAGAGTTAAAATGTTAAATAATATAATAATTAAAAAAATAAAATAACATTTTATTTTAAAATTTTAAAGACGAATGTGTTATATAATAAACAGAAATATTATGGATTAAAATGCACTAAAAAATTTTATAATTTTACAAATAACAAAAAAAATTAAATTAAGGTGACAAAGTGGGCCCCAAGAACATACCGATTACGCGCCATCTTGATGGTGACTACCTTTGATAATTACCTTTTACTTTTAGCCGTCCGATGAAAACGATTGCCCCTCTTTTTTTTTTTTTTTTTGGCCTAAAACGATTGCCCCTCTAAATAGTCTCTCTCTCTACAAATAATGAAATAACAAAACACTTCGCTTCATACTTTTGACTGTAAATAAAACAAACAAAAAACAAATGAGTTCCAGCCAGAAACACACACTTTCACTCTCTTCCTTTCTCTCTCTAAATCCCTCTCTTTCTCTCTGTGCTTTTCTGGGTTTGCTTGTTATTGCTTTGGAGTTTGGAGTCTGTTCAAGAAAAGCAAGCCATTGATTGTTTTGCTCTCTGCAGTAACTCTTTTTCATCTCTGAAATAGTTCTTTTGGTGGGTTTCTCTGACCTGTCTTAGCACCGACACACATTATTTTCTGTTGGAGAGGCTGGTGGTTCTGTTAATGGCTTCTCTTGGCTCTGCATTTCTAATACTGAAATGGGTATGTGCTATTTTTAGTGTTTGAGTGAGAAATCTCAAGAAAATTGCATTCTTGTTTTGCTGGGAAAGTTTGTTTGGCCAATAACTTTTTATATGTTTAGTTCAATAAGTTTCAAATTTTTTGCTAGTTTGATGCTTCTTGTTGTTTTGGGTTCAAAATTTGCGTTATTTTTAGGTCCAATTTTACATCTTTAAGTTGAACTCAAAGAATGAAAGGGAAAAAGATTAGTCAAAGTTAATCCTTTTTGATTGATTTAAAGCAATTAGATACTGTTTGATTCTTGCAAAAGATGAGGAAAAAAAGGAGAAGTGTTTCCTTTAAGGAAATTTGGCCTTTACTTTTTTTTTTTTTTTTGTCATTCTTTTAGTTCGGAGAATCAAATGAGACCTTACTGTTCACTAGTTTTTGAACACTAGTGCGCTATAATTTTGAATAGCTGGGGATCTTTGTCCTTTGCATTAACTGGAGCAACAGGCCAATTAGCTAAGATGAGGACAGCTTGATTTTCCTTATCTTAAGTTTTTCAAAAAAGAAAGGGTTCTCATTTGGACCACCCAATTTTTGCTTTCAATACTTTTATCTCTCTCTATATTATTGTCTAAATGTTTTTTTATTGTCTTCTTCCTTCCCATTTGAAATTATTCTGCTAGCTGGAAAGGTTTTGATCAGTTGGCACCATTTGATTGAAAACCCACAAGTGATGTCTGATTTTTAGATTATTTTTTCCCCTCTCTGATGGTAATTGGAGGCCTTTCTGTTCCAAGATTATGAAAGAATGAGAGGAAGTGCAAAAAAAAAAAAAAAAGAAGCTACCAATCCACTCAATGATTTTGTGTATTGCATTGATTGCAGATAGTACTAATTCATTCTAATCTTTGAGTTTATGATGAATGGGAGATACTGAATTACTCATATTTGTATGTTGGATTTGAGGCCTGATAATTACTAGGCATTTTATCTATGGGTTTTAATGGAAGATTAAAGTGTCTCTCAGAGGGAACGAACAACTGCTTTATGTGAAATAATGTTAATTGGGTGGTTAGCTGTTCTTTCAGTATCTTCCACCAGTTGATTGTATTATAGTAAATTTGGTGAGTAAAGGTGAAAATAATTGGCTGATTGATTCTTCTAGTTAATCCAATTGCTATGCTTTCTATTTAATTGGCTGATTGGATTCTTCTAGTTTGAACATTTCACTTGGACAGACTCTGAGCTTTATAACTATATTGATTACAATTTCTGGGATATCATAGGGAAGTGCTAGAGAACTCTCAGGGATTTTCCTTGGCCGCCTACTCTTGAGAATCAAAAAATATATCTGGCATAGACTTTTTATTTTATGTTTCCATATGCAAGTTTTTGTCATTTATTCTTTTAAGGTTCTGTTCCCTGTGATTATAAAACTTTAAGCTAATCCTGTTAGCTGTTCATGTTAGATTTTTGAGTTCTATGGCAGAAATTGTAACTTTGCATTGGTCTTTTAATTATTTGGTTTTTCAACTCAACACCAAAGGGAAAGTTCTATATGTCTGTGGAATAACATGTTCATCACTAATGGATGCTCTACTTAATATAGTTTTGTGCAATTTTTGTTTCACCATTTCTGTTATTTCTCATAGCTGCATGACCATGAGAACTACTCTTTTTATATGCTTATCAAACTATGGATATAAATTTAACTGTCTTATATTTTTTCAGTGTTTCTTTTTATCTTCAGAGTGGCCAGCTTCTTTGTTAAGCTGAAAAGGATACATTAGAGCCTTTTCATTGAAAATCTCTGGAGACATTACGGTGAAGTGGATAAACATCCACATCCTATAGTCTGCACCTGGGATACTGCTGAAGTCCAAAATATTTTATTTGGTCTATGGAAGACCATTCAAGGCTGAAAATAAATTCAAGGAACCAGCAATCATTAGGTACTTTTGAGACTGAAACAACCCGAGCAAGGCAAAGCCTGACTCTGCACGACAGGTTCAAACCAGAAAAGCCTACTGTGTTGTATGCTGATCTTCATCATAAAATTACAAAGAACATAAAAGATACCTCACCTAAAGGTTCGGGGAATTTCTTCCCAAAGCAACATAGGAAGGCGGTTGAAGAAGAGGAGCTTGTCAAGTATATGTCACATTTGCCAAGTTATCTGGAGAGAGGAGAGAACCGCCAGGAGAAAGTTTTAAATGTTGGGGTCCTTGACTGGGGTCGTTTGGAAAAGTGGCAGTGTAGCCATAAGCAGATACCGCACAGAAGTAGCAGGCATTCACTCTCAAGTGGTAATTCATCTTCATCTCTCTCCACAGAAGGATCATCTATCAACTTGATGATGCGTCGTCCATCACTGCAGTGCCATCTAATGTCATCTCCTGTAGAAGTCCATTCACAAGATGTCAAATCATCTGAAGAAACTATTCAAAAGTTTCAAGATGTCAAAGTTTACCAGTCTAATGCTATAAATGAGCGAGGAAAGTTCATCAGAACAGATCAACTTTCTTCCAAAATCCGTCCAGAAATCAAGCTGGATCAGTGCAAGAGAAAAGATTTAGAGCCTAAGGTCAATCCAGAAAGTGGAACTTTTAATGGGGTAAATTTTGAAGTGCAGCAGCATATGAAGGTAAAGACAAATATTCGAGATGGTGAATTTATGAAGGGAGCAAATAAGTTGCAAGAACAGAAAAGCAAAAGAGTAGCTCTACTTATTCATGGAGATCTCACCCAAGGCAATGACTCCAAGATTTCCGAGCCAACAACAATGTTGTATCAAAAGGGAGCAGAGGTGAGTCGAAGGAGCTTCTCAGAGATGCCTAAGGACATTAGCCCTGCAGCGGTTAGTCCTGGTGTCCCACACTCTTGTCCACTTCCTTGTGAGATTGAAGGATGCATAGAGACAAAATGGTGCTCCACAGATGCAAAAGGTATCGGCATTTTATCTTGCTCAGTACCGCATCCAGCCAAACAAAGAATCAGTCCAACCCGTTGTAGAATTTCTGAGATTAAAAAATCAACTACAATGCCAATGAATTCAACTTTAAGAGAGCCTTCCACTGGATTGGATCTGAAACTAAGCAAAGCAGCTGCTGAAAAACCAAGAAGCACTTCACCTTTTCGCCGACTTAGCATTGGCATGGGCAAGATGAGCAAACATTTCAGCTCCAAAGAGGGTTCATCTGTGCCGCAATTGAGCACAATTCAGAATTCTGTTAAACCTGCTTCACAGAATGCTATAGCTTCCTCTTGCCACGGTACTTCAAGTAGTGATACACAAAATGCTACAAGCAGAGCCAGGTCAAGCCCTTTGAGAAGGTTACTGGATCCACTATTAAAACCTAAAGCACCAAACAGCCATCATTCTGGGGAGCCATTGCAAAGAAATTCAGTATCAACAGATAGAGCCTGTAGGCCATCCAATGGACAGATAGATTCAACTGGAGCAAGTCGGCCAGGAATTGTAAAATTAGACATGGGAAGCTGTAGGGCAATCAATATTGATGATTCATCTCAGGACAAGAAGCATAGATCATCATCATTTCAAGCACTTCTACGAGTTGCAGTTAAGAATGGCCAACCTCTTTTCACATTTGCAGTTGACAATGAACATAGTATTCTTGCAGCTACAATGAAGAAGTTGAGTAGCTCAAGAGAGGATGACTATAACTGCATTTACACATTCTTTGCCATTCAAGAAATCAGGAAAAAGAATGGGAGGTGGATGAACCAAGGTAGCAAAGGCAAAGGCCATGATTATATACCCAATGCTGTGGCTCAACTGATGGTTTCTGGTTCTCAGTTTTCCCATTGTACTAGAGAGAACTATATGGAGCAATCATTTACTAGAGAATTTGTTTTGTTTGCCGTGGACCTACAACAAGCAGAGCTCCAACCTTTAGACTTCCAGCCAAATGATGAGCTTGCTGCCATTGTTGTCAAGATCCCAAAAGTCATCAATAGAAGTGCAGCCAGTAATGGGCATCTGACTGGCAAGTGCAATGATTTGCCAGAGACGAGATTTAATTCTACTTCTGCAGAACTGCCTATCATCAACGGCCAAAGTCTTATCAATGCAACGGTCATTCTTCCAAGTGGTATTCATAGTCTACCAAATAAAGGAGGACCTTCATCGCTGATCCAACGTTGGAGATCAGGTGGAGCATGTGATTGTGGAGGTTGGGATTTGGGTTGCAAACTCAGGATTTTTGCAAACCAAAGTCAACTTATTAAGAAATCAAGTTCATCCAAAGCTTGCTCTATAACAGATAAATTTGAGCTCATCTCTCAGGTAAATATAAAATATTTTATTGCTTTGATCAACTAATTGTTCCTTGTACCTATTATTACCAAATGACATCTCTTTTCTTTCAAAATGTATCCACAGGGAGGAGATGAAGAGAACCAGCCTGTCTTCAGTTTGTCACCTTTCAAGGATGGGATCTATTCAGTTGAGTTCACTTCATCACTTTCAATTTTACAAGCATTTTCTCTGTGTATAGCAGTTCTAGACAGCAAAAAACTATGTGAGATCTCAGAATCTGGAAACTTGTTCGAAGGAAAAACTTCTCTCGAAACCATATTAGCACAAAATGATGGAATAAGGGCCCCAAATGGAATTGATGGGGAGGTTCCTGCAAGATATGTCTCATATCCACCCCATTCTCCAGTGGGAAGGGTCTAGTATCATGAGAAATGGTCTTGTAATTATACACAAGGTGGTACAGATAGATATATAGCCAGTTTGACTGGGCGAGCAAATGCATGAAGCCTGCAATGGAATGCCTCTCATTGATAATGGGGCTAAATGGAAAATAAGCATAGAAGCCTGAGAGCATTGTAGCTTGTATTAGTCTTGAGTTTCTTTTTGACAATAGAAGCAGTATTAGCTGTACGTAGAAAAATACTATCTTCATCAATGTAAGTGTGCATATAATGAGTTAATGGCATCTTCTTTAGTATAGTACTTATGTTTAAAACTTTAATGGCTTACTTCCAAGAGAATTCTTGAAGCTATGACTCTTTTCAATAAACTTTTGGCTCAAAAGCTCTTCTCTGCAAAAATATTAGCAGAAGCAGCTGAAAATTCTTCTAGCTAAGAAGCATCCAATGATCCCAAGCAGCATTTTGGAAATTGATTGTTCACTTTCAATCTCCCATTTGGGCATCTTAGATGTGACCCTTTTGGACTACCAGAATGGAAAGAGATGTGACATTTTATATAGTTGTCAGGACTTGCGACTTAGGACCACATCCAATAACGAATGTAATCACAATTAAGTGATTAACTAACATAATAATGTTAATATTATTGGAAGTTTATTATAATTAACATTCTAGTTTTTACCATTTTAAATTAATTCTTTTAATTTCTACCATAACTTCAATGAAGAATATTCTTATATAAAAAAAATCAATATGAATTATGAGATTTTGAAATATTAAAATATTTTATAATATTACAATTCAAAGACTAAAATACATTATTTTTCAAAATTTTAAGTATCAAAGTGTTAAATAAATTAAAATATAATAAAAAATCATAATTTTATAAACAATAATTAAAATATTGAATTATTTAACAAATTTTAATAATAAAAAAGATTTAATTTTGAAATAAAGAAACTAAAATATTAATTATAGTAATTTTCATGTGTTATAATAATTTATCATATAAATATTGAATTTCAAAAAAAAATTTAATGTAGATTTTTTCGAAAAAAATTATTATTATTAACTTTTTTTCTCTTTAATATTCATCTCCTTCATTTTTATCCTAAATATTAATATTATTGTGTTTTAGTAAAATTATAATTGATTTTATTTTATTGTAATTTCCCTTCTGCAACTGCCCATCCATATTTGAACGTTTCCAGAAGCCGATTTTTGTCCAGTTTAGTTTCAAATTACGAATTTGAATTTTACTTTTTCTACGATTTGGATTAAGATTTAAGATCCATTTTGATCTTTAATCCCTAAATTCTGATAATTTATAGTTAAAAAAGGACAAATCAATTTAAATTCCCATAATTTGATTTAAGCGGTTTATGAGGAGATAATATATATATAAATAAATGTTTATGTGTAAAGCTTCAATCTTTTACGTTTATTAATGTCAAACTTTAACCTTCGATTCCCAAAATGCCCCTTTACGTTGATCGCCAAGCTCCCAAGGTTTCTCTCTTTCTCTGGCTTTTTTATTTTTTATTTTATAGTATGTTTTTGCTTTTGGGTTTTGTTTGATTTGTGTTTTGTTTGATTTTTTTTTTTTGGTGAAGCTATGGAGAAAAATTTGCACAGAAACGTCTATAGAACTCTCACTTATTGCAGACAATTGGAAACTTCTTCTTGCTGGAATAATTTTTCAGGTTCAATTTTAATAATTTTAAAAATTTTAGTGCATTAGGAAAGTGTTAATTTTTTGTACATTATTATTGTTAATCAAGGGATCTTTGTTTAGTTGATTATTTTAGGAACTTTGATTAAAAATTTGAGGTGGGGGTCTGCTTTATTTTCCGTATATGTTGGCATTTTGAGGTGGGGTTGTAGCAATACTGCACTTATTAGCTTGAGAGTGAAATTTATGTTTTTTAGCAGGAGATTTTGAATGGCTAGTAGCTTCATTGTTCAAATATTCACAAATATTAAATTGGGTTTTTGGCATTGTTTCTCCCAAGTAAAAGACAAATTTAAGAATTTTCTTTGAATACTCTAGTTCTTTATCCACTAAATAGTAGTGAAATATGATATTGGTAATCCTTCCTTTCTGGCTTTGGAACTACCTGAAGAACATACTTTTATACTTTGTGAATAAATTTTTTGCTCTCAGTTTCCTTGTTTTGTATTGTGTCTGAATGCAAGAAATTATTATGGGAGCATTTGGGATTGCTGTTAGGGATTAAAAAAACATTTTTAGAATTTTTTTGGTTTAAAATTTTTGTTGAAAAGCGCTTTTATGAAACTCAACCCCAAACGGAGCCTATGTCTTAAACTGCTGCAAACTCTTTATCCACCTTATGTGGATGATTGCAGCAGCTTCCACACTACCTTCTGATCATTCTGTCTATCACCTTTGATATAGTGCCTACCATAGTTCCATCCTCTTTCCATTTGCCCATGGTTTGAAATGTATCAATGAAAAGATATCTTTGAAACTCCACTGCTCAAAATACAGATCCCCTCAGCTTTTATTTTCTTTTTTCTGATTCATGATTGTCTTTGTGATTTGCGTTTCTACTAACATCATTTGGTCTTTTTTAACTAACTCGTGGTCTTTCCCCTCTCCCCCAGCGCCCCACACCTCCCCTTTTTTTTTTTTTTCCCCTTATTACATTATTAATTTTTCTTTCTTTACATTCCATGATTCAATGTCAAGTTGCTATTGTGTGATGCTAATGGATGGGCCTTTTTTCTGTCTGCAGTACATACATGGGTTAGCTGCACATGGAATTCATTACTTACATAGACCAGGACCAACACTTCAAGATACTGGCTTTTTTATTCTTCCAGTGCGTGCTGCTGTTGCGAATAGTTTGGCTTCTTCACACTTGATGTTAAAGTGTACCTACATCTGGTTCATTTGTTTTCTTTTTCTGTCCATTTCAGGAACTTGGTCAGGATAATTCTTATATAAGTGAGACTTCGTTCACTTTCATCTTTTGTTCTTTTGTGTTGGTAAGGTTTTAAAGTCCTGTTATTATTTTTAATTATTATGTTTTTCAATACTTTCTTCTATACTTACAAGATAATTTCACTGTTTTCTACCTGCATTATCACCCATGCTACTGGTGTTTTTAGTAATGTCAATTACCCTCATTCAATGTTTCTATTTGTCTTGTTAGTTGCGTGCTAGCCAAAATTTCATTAAATTGTTTCCCTTTATCTCTCTTCTTTGCAGATTAACTGAAGTATTACATGCGTGATATAGTCTCTCTCTCTCTGTTATTTGTGAAAGAAGATATAATCTAGATTGTCATAGTTCACATAGGCTTATTTTACAAAAAAATAGTTTGCACAAGTTCCTTGAATTTCTCAAGGTCCTTGCCACTTGTTTCTTTGCATCTGTTCCTCAAATACTGAAACAACAATCTTTTAAGGGTTGAGATCATGCTTTATTTTCTAATAGACTAAAACTGGTGGATTGTGATTTGTTCTTTCATGGTTCATCTGATGATAGGATGCTAAATGTTTTGAATCTCATAATTTTTCTGTAGACGTTAGAGAGAATGAAATACATTCAAGCTTCTTGTTTTTTACTTAACTGTTCCTCATATTATTAAGTAGCTTAATCATAAATGACCTGCTACTAATACAAGTTTAGTTATTGATTGGCCTAATGAGTGTTGGCTTTGTTGCAGTGGACTTTTCACCCTTTTGTTTTTCAGCACAAAAAAATATACACAGCTTTAATCTGGTGCAGGGTTCTCACTTATTTAGTGGTAAGTAGTTTTCAGTTTCTTGTGTTTTCATTAGATCATTCTGATTTCAAGAATCATGAATTCCACACTTTTTACTGAAAAAAACTGTTTGTGCCTTTTTGTATTTAAAGAGAAACACAGAGATAATTATTTTGTCCGAAACTTGCATATTGTTTCATGAGTTCTTTTTATATTATTGATCTTGAGAATCTGTAACTCTCTGTAGTCACTAAAAAGAGGAGAAAACATATAAAAGAGGAGAAAACATATAATACTACTCATTTTATACCTATAGCAAGGAGATGGCTTCTTTCAGTCATGGCTCATGACTAATTTGTTCTTACCCTTGCTTTTTTGTCTACATCATCCACTCACACTGGCTCTGGAATGCTGGGAGAAATGTTTCTTTCTGATGTTCTGGTATCTTCAGCTTATAATTGGTTTTAGGAATTTATTTTTGTCCCTTTTAGGCTTGTCAGACACTCCGGATACTTACATTCTTTTCAACTCATCTTCCTGGTCCAAATTACCACTGCCGTGAGGTAAAATTTTATAGAACTTGGCACGATGTGCCAGCAGTTTCATTTAATTTGAGGACTTTTTGATGCTACCCTTTTGTGAATGTATTTTTGTTGAAATTATCTTCTTGTAATTAAAACAATTTTTTACAATCAGGTACAACTGTCTCTTTCAGGGCTCAAAACTTGCCAGGATACCCCCTCCAGAGAGGGCAATTGAATTGCTCACAATCAACTGTATGTTTTGAATATCAAACTGCTTTTTGTTTCCATTACTCTCGCGCACACGTGCATATTATTGTATTAAGTTTCTTACTTTCATTGGGACAATGATGCTCATTTGACTTGCATTAATGTGCAGTTTCCCGAGGAGTGAATTATGGCTGCGGTGATTTGATTTTTTCATCACACATGATTTTCACCATAGTGTTTGTGCGCACATATCATAAATATGGAACAAGGAGGTAAATTCACTTATCCATTATTGACTTTTTTCCCTTAATTTGAAGGGTTGTTTGAATGGAGCCAAAGTAGCTCTATGCATCACTGCTATGATGCTTCTTGCTGTGTGGCATTCTACTAGGTGTATAGACTGATTCCCAACTTTGCTGGTGTCACTTTGGCATTCTCTGCAGGTGCATAAAACAGTTTGCTTGGTTACTTGCTGTGGTTCAGAGCCTTCTTATTTTAGCATCTCGCAAACATTACACGGTTGATGTTGTTGTTGCATGGTAAAAAGAGGATCCAATTTTTTACTTAGATTTAGCTCCATAGGAACTTTTGCTGATTGACTTCATGTTGTTTAATGTTTGTGCAGGTATACTGTAAATTTGGTAGCATTCTGTATTGACAAGAAAGTCCCGGGTTGGCATTTCATACTAGTTTCTTTCTTGATGTGTCTCTTTATTGAACTCTACATTCATTGGATCAGTTGCCCTAGATAAACTTACATTGTGGACTGTGTGAAGAACGTAGTGTGTTCAAAGTGAAATTTTCTTGTTTTGAGCTAGACTGAACCTTTAGGAAAAAATTATTGGACCACCTGCTATAATTGAAGGTTGATTATTTAAAAGCCCCATTGAAAATAATTCCTTATAAAAAAAAACTCTTTAAATTTTGTCAATTATTAAATCCAAAAATATGAAATCATATTAAAAAAAAACCTGTAAATTTAACTTCTGTTGAATTCTATCAAGTGGAAGTCTTTCCATTAATCTATTTACCCTAGTAATCAGAGCCTATTTCTCACTCCTATTCATATCATTATTGGTGCATAAAACACCCAATATTGGATCCATCAAATTTGATATTTATGCTAATAATACTTTTATCATACCTTACTTTATAGTAGAATCAATAACAAAAAAAGGTTATATCTGAGTTTATGTACATTTCATTTGAAGGCTTGAAAATAAATCATAAAATGTTATCCAAAGGTTATGATTAAGGATTGGCCGATTTACGCCCACCCTTACCGCAATCTTTCTTAAGAACAATAAGAATAAAAAATTTTCTTCACTTTTATTTATCGTTGTTGGTTACAAATCCATGAACTTGAGAAATTGATGAAGATTAATTATGAGGGTATTTTGGATATTCGTTGTCTTTTATTAGGGATGACTAATACCTACATTATCTAATGGTTTGTCTAATATTATATTGAGAGTTATGCTTGTTATTTAACCTGTTTAAAATAAAATTTGAACTTCTTGCTTAGTAACTCAAGTTGTATTTTTGCAGAATTGCCTGACCGATCCACTGGACTTGCATCTCTACCACTGCTACCTGTGAGTAAAGATAAGGATAGCAAGAGCATGGAAGAGCACCACAAATTATTGAATGGAGTTTCTGTTGAGATTGCAAATTGAGTTCAGATGATTATTGAAAGCTTTCAGTTATCATACTGGGTTTCACCTCCAGTTGCTTCCCTTTTAGCACTTTGAAATTGTTAAATATACCTGCAGAGTCACAGAACATAAATGGATTAGAAGCTTAGGAACATTATCATTGGTGAATTGTACATAGACATCAGCAAAATGCTGAAGATAGCTCTGCTGGTGTTACCGCATTTGGTTAGTGCCTAATTTTTTCTATTCAAATCAATGGATCCTCAGCTGGTTGATAAATTATTTCAAAATGGAATGAATTTTTTTTTTTTTACATGTATTTATCACGTTCAACGCTTCTTTTTTATTTTTATTTCTTTCGACTGTATAATTGATCACAGAAGCGGAAGGTATAGTTTCTTATATACAGGGAGAACATGTTACATCAGGGAGAAAGAGCATTGGCCTTGGACAGCTTGTTATGTTTGAGTTGTGAAGAAAACTGCTAAAATTTTGGTCCACAAATTTTGAGCTGATAGGGGTGTATGGATGAAGCAAGAAAAGAAAATAAATAAATAAATAACAATAGGGAACGTGGTTATGTTGATAGTTTCACATTGAGAAGAGAATGACCTTAAATTTTTATAAGATTGGATGCCTCTGGAGGCCAATTGGGGCTGGCATAAGCCAATGATTCAATACAATAATGCTTCTTGTCTGTGTCCCACACTGTCATCATCTTCTACAATTTCTTTCTCTTTTGATTGGAAGTTGAAATGTAATTTTAACACTGGAGACAGCACTTGTTAAATCACATGCATGCCTGTGTTTTCTCTCCCCATCAAAGCCACTGTACTCTTTCCCTTTTTATCTCTTTATCTTTAGTACTAATATATGATTTTTCTTCTTTCTTGCTTTACCAATGTCAAATTTACTGAGTAGGGAGAACTTTTATCTTCTTGCACTTTCAATCTTTGGCCAATTGGTGTTAATTCAAAAGCCTGCGTCAACTGCACCACCTTTGAACAAATTGCAGGTTGCTTCTTTAGTCAAAATCCATCACTAGTAGGTCCTCCATTTCCCCCCCCCCCCCCTCTGATTTTTCAGTGTTATTATGGCCAAATTATATGACTTGATCCTACATAGTCAAGTGTTTCACTAAGAACAGCAATTAACCACACCACAAACTATTCATTTTTTGGTTAAACTACTTTCTCATTTTTGGTTAATTTGCCCCAACCGAAATTCAAACTTAGTACCATTCAACTAAAAAATCTCATTGACTTAACTGTTTTTTTCAATAATATTTAAAAAGAGTTATAGCTTGAAAAATGAAAATCTCATTTCTTAGCTTTTTGAATCAGCAGTTGTTTTCTTTTACACTGAGAAACTCCAAATTGAATCTAAAACAGTTACTTTTCAAAGGAAAAACAGTTTATTATTAAGCTAGTAGTCTAGTGGTCGAGTGTCTACCTCGTAATATAAGAGTTCAGATATTTGAATCCTGACAACTCCAATCCCTTTTAATGAATTTCCGATATACCAAAAAAAAAAAAAAAAGGAAAAACAGTTTCAACCTCGATCCCAGTTAAATTATTAGTGCTTGTTGCAAGTGTTGGAAAAAGATTACATATGCCAGGTTGTTTGATGAACATGTGAAAGAAGTGGTCCATGAACTAATTAAAGTGGGTTTAAGTTTTATATTCATTAAGGATTTGTGGTACAATCATGGAGTAGGAAGAGAGGATAAGTAAAATAAAAAGAATTGAGCTCTGCACTTATGCTTCCCAAATCCAAGAACCTTATTGCTGATCCATGTCTTAAAGTTCCCATACAGATCCTTAGGAGCATCCTCATTGTCTGTGCTCAAAATCTTAGCAGAAGCAAATATGCTAAACAGTAGGGCATTTTTTTAAATTATGTGTCCGTACAGTGTCCTAATATTGTTGTTTCTTTACCCCAAGTGGGCTCCCCTGCCCTGTGTTTGTAGGGTAGAAAGAGTAGTGAGACCACAATCTCTTGTGAGTGTTCTTGCATGCACTAGATGATGGCAATGTGAAAGAAAAATGAAAAGTTTATGTTGATGTTGATGTTGATGTTGATGTTGAGTCAATTGAGCTGGAAAAAGTTTGTGAAAGAAAGATCCTAACCTTGGGTTGGGTAGTTTTTCATCATTTGATCCATGCCTTACTTAAGACCTCAATTATTCTATGATCCATATTATATAATCTCTGGGTTTACTTATAAAACTGTTTATTTTAATATTTCAGCCAAATACATCTTATTTTTTAAAAAGAAAAAATTAGGTAAACTAATACGTTCTCCTTCTGTACACAAATTATAATCAACTTTTATTTTGACATAAAAATTAAAATGTATTTCTTTTACTATTTTACCCTTATTATGACAATTAATAATATTAATTATTTTATAATAACGTGATTGATTATAAATATTCTAAAGAACGTATTTAAAAATACAATAATAAATTTAACTTGAAAAGAAAAGTGAATTTTTTTTTTTTTGGACATTCTAAAAAAAAATGTGAACTATAATTTATGGACGGAGATAATTTTTTTTAATGGTTATAGTTAGTTATTGGCGACTAGCTATCAGCTATCAGTAGCCAACAATTGAAAGACTAAATACTAAATGCTAAAATTTTTAATTATTAGCATTTCAATTATAATTTTGAATCACTAATTATTAGATTTTAAAACATTATTCCAATTATTAATTTTACCAAATACTTCATACTAGTTGGGAGCACAACACTAAATACTGACTTCCAACTGCTCATCCAAATAGACCAGACCCTTAATAAATCAAAATAATAATGTGTATTAAGCACTCATAATATTAAAAAGTCTCTTTGCATGGAAACATATTTAAACTTGGTATTTGATTAAGGCATTTCTTTACTTGGAAAAAAAGAAAAAGAACTTTAAGGGAGTGTGACTATGTTTTAAGATTGCTAAAGTAATCTTGATTATGATATATTATCATGGTTGTTTGCCTATAAATAAACATTATTAGGGTTTGGTATTTAAAACAGCTTTTAATATTTTATAAACATAATTACTAAAAAGTTTCAAATAGGAAAGTTTGCTTAGCAGCAGACAGTCAGGTTTGGTCTTTGCCATCTTATAATTGTTTAAACAAAACAAAATCAGCAAGTTCTAAGCTTACTTGCTGGCAGGAATGGGCACAAGTAAAGGAAAGCATATGCTTATTTCACTCTATATATTAGTTGTATAAACAACAATAAAGAGTGGAGTGAAATTCTTAAAATATTTTTTTTATTAATTTGATAAGAACTTTTTAGTAATTTTATATTTAAATATTTAAATGTAAGTGAAAATAATATCTATTTATAAGAATAAATTTTTAAGACTTTTTTTTTTTTAAATCTATTTAGTTATTTAAAAATTTATTTTGAATTGGAGTTTTAAAATAAAGTACATTTATTTTCATTCTATTTTTCTTAAAGTGAATTAAATGTATCTAAAAATTTAATTCTTCCTCCCCAGCTACAATAATTGAAATAGAACTAGAAAGTTTAGTTCATGCATCTCCAAAAAATTAAAAAATAATAAAAATAAAAAGTAGCCCTTGAATAATTGAGGGGTGTCATAAAAAAAAAAGAAAATTGGAAAATTTCCCATCAATATATGGAATTTTTTTTTATATTTTATTTTTCTTGCCTTTTGAGGCAAAATTATAAAGCATTGCTTCCCCTTCTTTCCCTTAATCCAAAAGAAGTGTAAAGTGCAAGTATTGAATGCTCTTTTTTTCTTTTCTTTTCCCTTTTAAAGTGAGGATAATATAGAAATTAGGTGTATTTTTCCCTTTCTATAAAACAAAAAGGAAAAAATAAAAGGAGTTGATCTTTTTAAAATAATATGAGAAAAATAAAAAGTAGAAAATTAGTATTAGAGGAAAAATCACACATTTTTTTTCATTCCTAGCTAGGATGTGTATGTGTCCTACCTATATGAGACACAATTAAACCATATATAAATAAAATATTGATATTTAATTTAGATTTGTCAACATTCTTCAAAGTTAAATCTTTCTGCTAAGAAATTTTATTTTATTTCATCTATCGTAATATTTTGGAGAGAGTAAACTATCATGTGGTTTGATATTTATTTAAATAAGAATTGAAAGTTTTTTTTGTGACACTTTAGTACCTTATATTTGTCATCGTTAAACACTTCATTATCAATTCATTAATGCCGTTTATTTTTACTGACGTGATAAATTTTTTATATGCCAATCCATTAATACTGTTTATTTTTATTGATGTGAAAAATTTTTCATAATAAAAAATTATTTTCGTGAAATTCACAAGATATTAAAGTATCATAAAAATAAACCACATGATAATTTATTGTACTTTTCCTAAAAATTTATAACGTCAGCAAAAATAAACGGCGGTAGTAGATTGGCAGTGAAGTGTTTAATGATGACAAACACAAAATATTAAAATGTCACAAAAAAATCTCAGTTCTCATTTAAAATAAACGTTTAATCATAAGATAAATTATTATACTTTCCCTAATTTTTATATCAATTTTTACGTTAATTAAAATTAAATTTTATTTTCGAATAAATTTAAAAACGCATTTTCATAGATAATTAAATATAGATAAAGAAAAAATAAGCTCAAATTTTCATCATATTAGAGGACCCACAAACCATAGAATTTAAAAAAAATACCTTTTTAACTCTAACCATTATGCCACTAATTGTAGCTTAACTGCAACACTTTTTTCCTATCAATAGTAAAAGTAATTTCAACCTGTAATTATAAGACATATTTATAGCTTATATTCAACACTTATAACAACTATAAACCTATAGTTATAAAATTTATATGAAGGTGGGGTTTGTAATTTGAAATAACCACATAGTGGGGTTTATGTTAAGTTTATTATTTTATCATTTTGATCATAATTATTTTATCTATAAAATCAATACTTTTCAAATTAAGTTCAACCTTCTAAGTAAAAATATATTTTATCAATTGTTAAATTTATATTATTGATTTACTAATAGTCATGTATTTCATTTTTCATGAAAGATAAGAAAAATTAGAATTTTAAGGATTAAACTAATTCTTAGTAAAAATTATAAAAATTTTTGTCTCGCATTCTCTAACGAGTTTTAAGAATGTCTCGCATTTTCTGATGAGTTTAATTTTTTTTTGTAAAGTTTTCTCTTTCTTTGTTTCTTTTGCCCCTTTCTACAACCTAATAACGCAAATGAATTTTATGGAGGAACTTTATGCTAAGATCTCTTTAGAGGAGTAGGCAAAGGTAGGGCTGACAGTGGCAAAGTCTACAGTAGAAGTTCATAACCCAACACTCAAATGGAGCCTGGTTGGCAGATTCTTGACAGATAAGACTATCAACATAATGGCCATGAAAAATACCTTGGCTTCACTATGAAAGCCAGTTAGGGGTATGTGCATCAAAGATCTGAGTCCCAATTTATTTCTCTTTTAGTTTTTCCACGAGCTTGACTTAGAGAGAATCATAAAAGGGGGGCCTTGGACTTTCGACCAACATCTTTTGATAACCAGTAGTTTGGAAGATGGAGAATCTCCATGCAAAACACCTCTGTTTCACTCTGATTTTTGGGTCCAAGTTCATGAAGTTCCTGTAGGTTTTCATGTCAGAAAGTGCAGTGACAAGTATTGGTAATCATATTGGGTCCTTCGTGGAATCTGACTCAAATAATTTCATGGGGAGATGGCGTAATTATATGAGAATAAGAGTAACATTGGATACTCGAGCTCCACTGAAAAGAATGATGAAAATACGCAAGGAAGGTGGGGACTGGTCATGGCTTAAGTTTAAATATGAATGCCTTCCAACCTTTTGTTTCTACCGTGGCATTCTTGGCCATTCTGAAAAATTCTATGAGAAATTGTTTTGCCATCTTGACACTAAGGGAACTGAAAAACTTTTTGGTCCAGGGATGCGAGCTCCAGGCCGTCGTGCCGCAAGTACCACAGGGACACGTTGGTTGCTGCCGAAACCTCGAGTTGAATTCTCTATTTTGTCCAACATAGGCAACGTTCAAATTAGGGCTGAGCATGATTCGGGAGAATCCGAAGATTTGAAAATCTCCAGAACCGAACCGAACTTCGGAGATTTTCAAAATGGGATCTCCGGAACTGAATCGTTAGGAAAAATCTCCGTACCGAACTGTCCCGATTTTTCGGGATGGTTCGAGACTGAGATTCAGATCTAATGGGACGGTTCGGTACGAAACGAGATAAAACGGAGATTTAGATATTTTCCATTTTTAAATAATTAAAAATTAAATTTTACTTATACATTATTCAATTTCATTAAATGTATTGCTAATTTAATATCAAAGTGTGTGTGTATATATATATTGCAATTACTAATTTGAAAAAGAAATTTTATAATTAATAAAAATTAAATTTTACTTATACATTATTGAATTTATTTAAATCAGTTGCTAATTCAATATCAATGTGTGTGTGTGTGTATATATATTTTGCAACTACTAATTTGAAAATAAAATTTTATAATTAATAAAAATTAAATTTGGCTTATACATTATTGAATTTGCTTAAATGTGTTGCTAATTCAATATCAAAATGTGTGTTTATATATATATATATATATATATATATATATATATATATATATATATATATATATAAGAACCCTTTAAATCGGTTCTAGTTTTGGTTCGGGATAGTTCGATACGGTTATCGATATGGATAACTACTAATCTCCAGAACCGTACCAAAAAAAAATTGGGACAGTTCGGTTCGGATAAAGTCAAACAGTCAATAGATATTTTTCGGTTCGCGGGAATTCGGAGATTTGAAAATCTCCAGAACTGAACCGAACTTCGGAGATTTTCAAAATGGGATCTCCAGAACCGAACCGTAAGGAAAAATCTCAGTACCAAATCGTCGCGATTTTTCGGGATGGTTTGGGACTGAAATTCGGGTCTAATGGGACGGTTCGGTACGAAACGAGATAAAACGGAGATTCGGAGATTTTCTATTTTTAAATAATTAAAAATTAAATTTTACTTATACATTATTCAATCTCATTAAATGTATTGCTAATTCAATATCAAAGTGTGTGTATATATATATATTGCAATTACTAATTTGAAAAAAATTTTTTGTAATTAATAAAAATTAAATTTTTCTTATACATTATTGAATTTCTTTAAATCTGTTGCTAATTCAATATCAAAGTGTGTGTGT
>CATKHJ010842005.1:0-13090 GCA_949750685.1 Vernicia montana
AATCAAAAGTGAGAAACAATTCTTATTATTCCTTTTCAATTGAATATTTGTGTTTATGTTTGTTATGTTATTGTGATTTCTTATGTGATATATTTATATTTGTTTTATAGGACAAGAAGGATTATGTTGAATATGTATTGTTGTAAAGCTATTTCTACATGTTTGGTAAGATATATGGTTATATCTTTCCTTTGTGTGTTAAATTAAATTCAATCTCCATTATTTTTTATGAGTTTTTAAAGAGTTTATGTGAATTTTAAAGAAGAGAATGAATATGAATTGTAATTCTCTTTTTATTGCTATTCTTATATTTTTTATGAGTTTTTAAATTGTTTATGTGAACTTGATTTATATATTTGGTTTTGCAGGCTTTATGATATTTCCGCAATCATGAGATTTAAGAAAGGGACTGAAGTTGAAGTCTTGAGCATAAAAGATGTTGGCAATGTGCAATACCCCTGATTCTGATTAGTCATAATAGACATTGGTGGACGATCAAGGATAGACCTTGTTGGCGAAGGTGTGTATTGGAGACTTGTTGGACAATGACAAAGTTGGTGACAAAAGTGATTATACAGGGAGATTGACCTTAGAAACAAGAATAGATCATAAGATGAATTTGTATGGGAGACGATAGAAATGATGAGAGACATTTGTGAGGCCTCGCCCAAGCATCTGTCCGATCCGCTAAGGGAATCGAAATGCTCTTCAGGAGAAACTTCACGATTGAAACTCGCTATAAGATCGAAAATTTGTGTTTTGCAATTTGTCATTTGTAAAGGGAGTCGCCACTTCAATTTTATTTGTTTTAATTGGGAAAATTAAAGGAAAATCCAAATTAAATTGACTCCAATTTATTTAACTCATCTCATTGGAAAAGTACTAGTCCGCAAATGACCAAAGAGGGCTCGGGGATCAGGTTTTGGTAATTAACAGTTTAACAAAAAAGTTGTTTTCTTTAGTTTGACTAAGGTGCAAAATAACTTTTCTATAAAAGAATGTGATTTTCGTATATGCATGAACAGGAATACAAATGATGAATGAAACAGTTATAAATGATGCAAAAATTATATAAATGACATTTATAGAGAAATAAAAAGAAATAAATCATACTTAAATCAAAAGCAAATAAGATATAGATGATCTTTTCTCTAGCTCTTATGGGTACTAGGAAAAGCACATATTCCCAAATTAATTTAATAGAAAAATAAAGAACATATAATGCAATAAAAGAAAGACAAATAAAATATGAAAGCAATTAATAAAAGAGAAATAAAAGAGAAAGGGAAAAATATTATTAAAAATATTTTGGAGTTGATGCCTTAAAGGTTGGCATGCATGCGTATCCCGTTGAATAGGAATCAAACCCTACGCAGTTCTTCCTTTTTGCGAATGAGGGGTTTTGACAAAAGAGGTTGATTTGGTTTATTAATTTAATTCAGATTTTAAATTAATAAATTTTAGATTTTTTTAGTTTTAGACCTAAATAGAGGCATAAGAGGATGAATTCTAGATCTGAATTTAGAATTTCCAAATGAAAGAGAAAAAAATGAATTTTACCTTTGCTTTTCTTGGCTTTCTCACGAATGGGGCAAACTTAACTTCGGATCTAAGCTCCACCTTAGATCAGGAATTCCAAAATTGGACTTTAAACAGAAAGGTTAGTTAAACAGAAACAGAAACATAATAATTACAAATAATAACAACTTCAAATTAAAATAATTTTGGTAGGTGGTGAATTTTGATATAGAAAAGTGATTTTTATGTCTTAAAATTAACAGAACTTTAGTTATAAACCAGGTATTTTTTGGTCCATCCTCTTTATGGAAGAAGTGGAGCTGTATTTATAGAGGAAGGAGGGCTCAGAAGCGATCGGCGGCACTAGTGGCATGCCGGCCTGGATGGCAGCATGGACGCGGTGCCGTTTGCCCTGAGCACGTTTTTTGTGCCTACCGTTCAGGCGGCACGCTTTTGGTGCTGCCCGGACGGGTTCTGGTCCAATTCAACCTTACGCCCGGATTGACCCAGTTCCACACTGTTTTGGTCCATTTTGGCCCGTTTCTAATTCGATTTAGGCCCGGTTTGATTCTACGGGTTCGTAATTGATAACCGATCATCTGGAGGTGCAATTTTGAGGGTTTACAGCTGCCCTCTTATCAGATGTGGTCATTTAGAGGCTGAATCTGATAAGTATGAACCAGAAGGATTTTGATACCGTTCTGAAAAAATAGAAAATCCTCGTTTGCTTTTGGAACTATGATAAGATGCCATGTTTGTTTTTGGGCTTTTCTGACTCTTTTTTTATTTTTTTGGCCATTTTTGAAGTTTTTGTAATTTCGGAAGATTCGGAACTCCGATTGAGACCCCGTCTATCCTATGAGGTAGATAAAAATCATACGAACCTACTGTTTCGAACGGAATTGAATTCCAATTTAAACTGAGTCTGTTATGTCAAAACCATGTGATTTAGATCTTCGAATCAAAAAGTCAAAAGGTGCAATATTGTAGGGACCACCTTTTTGCCTATATATATATCCCTTTTCTCTTTTCCATTTCCATTTTCATTCTTTCTCTCTATCTCTTCAATACTTTCTCTCTCTATCTTCAATACACTTTCTCTCTCTAATTTATCTCTTTTATCACTATGGAGCTTCCTCATCAACCAACAATAAGCGCTCAGGACCTTGAGATACTGTTAAAAGAGTCGGATTGCCATGTCAGTTACACTAGATCCCTTCAGGTATGCTTAATTCATGCATTTCTGGTTAGTTCATTCATATATAAAACAAATAATAACTAATTTTAATTTGATTTTTTTTATTTGATTGATTTTTTTTTTTGAATAACTAACGTGTACAACTGAGGCCTAGGGGAGGTAGAAGTGTCATGGAGCTAGTCCGCAGTTACTTGTAGGGTCAGAGGGCCATCCATCAGCGCCTCAAGCTGTCTGGTTTGCTCGGGTGGTTGGAGCTAGACATCAAGTAGCCCGTCAATACCATTATAGTCAAAGCTTTGGCAGAGCGTTGGTGGGACACTACAAATACATTTCACCTTTCGTGCAGTGAGATGACGGTTACCCCATTTGAGCGGAGTATGATTACGGGTATGCATTTCGGACCTCGTCCTCTTGAGTTCTACATTTCATAGACTGAGCTTCCTGCCACGAAGATGACCACCTTGATTGGTGCCGACCCTCCTCACGGGAATCCTTATGTCCCACGTTCTTGGCTCCATCACACCCTAATGACCATGAGTTAGACACTGGATCGGTATACCATCGATCAAGGTGCTAGGCTGTGTACCTTGATTATATTTAGCTGCACTTTCTTACATAACAACAAAGATAGCATTAACCTGAGTGTTATGCGCTCTTTGATGAACTTGGATGAGATTGGTGAGTTGGACTAGGGAGGTACTGGTCTTTGCACCATGTACCATGAGTTGGGCAGTATTTCCCGTGGGGCGCTTAGTGGCCATGGCGGTACCTCTGTTGTATTAGAGGTGAGTATTGTACTTTATCAAATAGTCTTCTTTCTTTCTACCCCCTGTCTGGTGGTTGACTAGTCAAAATTTGCTCTTACAGTACTAGGCATATGAGCACTTCCAGATGTTAGTCCCACCGCTGAGAGAGTATGCTGCTATTAACCCACAATACGAATGCCTCTGGAGGGTGTCTAACATGAATGAGTATATGACACCGTCTTTTGAGATCTGAAGAAAGACCTTTGCTACTCTGAGTGTAGACCAGATAGTCTTTATTTGAACTCAATCTAGACTTGCTTCTTTGCATTTCACTTCTTATTTTGCAGTCTGTTTTGCAGGTGAGATTGACTCCGTTTCAGAGATTGGTAGAGTAGATATCTAATCGGATCAAGTTGAGTTTAGGCTTATCTTCCTATTGCCTCTTGCTTCATTGCGAGGCTTTAAGGATGTTCTTCCTTAGAGAGAGGGTGAGAGCACAGATTACATGAGTGAGAGTCGTGCCGCAGCCCACCTCATGTAGACATGAGATATGGTCTGACCATCTTGGGAGAGGATGATTAGGCTACAGGGGTACCTAATCTAGATTATATTCTTCCTGATGCCGATTATGATGAGTTCTATGAGACTTCCTTGATGCAGGCATACCTCCATTAGATGTATCACGGAGGTCGATGCACCGAGTGTCTAGTTCAGGCACTGTATGAGGACCTTTCTCTAGATCTGGCAGTTCTTCTCATTTGAGAGATGAAAGCATAGGCACTAGGGTTGGTGCTTCAGGTTTTATGGATGGTCCTTCACTTTCTAGGGCTAGTGGTTCAGTTCCAGCTCCGGATGCTTCTGTGGGAGATCCGACTACCCCGATTCCTCTATCTACTGGTCTTACTTGGATCCCTGCCCATTTGAATTATGTCTCTTATGATGGTCAATCTCGTCGCTATGATCTGCCTAATAAGTGACCGACATTCTTTCCTACCATTCCTAAAAGTGTTACAGAGGTATGAGTTTGTTCAGTTGCTTCTTACTCACTTTCTAATGACTTTTTGTCTGACCTCACTTTTTATTTTTAGGTTCCGATGGAGTTTACTCGCCACCATTATGACATTTTGGGTAGGTATGCATTTGCTATGAGCACCTTTCTACATGACATAGATGAAATGGTAGAGAAGCGTGAAGAGGAGCCCAGGCGGGGGCATCGCAAACCCAAGCGTGGTCGTCAGTGACCTGTTTTTATTTATTTACATATGTCATGTATGCATGTATGTTAGGATGATTATTGCACTTTATGTTATGCTTTATGAACATGATGTGATGTATATTATCTTTTGACTTTAGTAAGATTCCATTGTGTTTCTCCTTATGCTTTTCTCTCATTTTTTCCTTTCAATTTATTTTATTTTATTTTATTTTTCTATTAATTTTACAATAATTTTGACTTAAAAATGAATTTTTGGAGGCCCAAAACCATGCGAAACCTTTAAGGACTATTGTCAAAATTTGCTTTTTCATCAACTGTTTTGCTATATTTTATTTTTCTTCACAATGGAGCCTTTATTTAGCCATAAAATGTTCTTATGGTGCAAGAATCTTACCAAGGTGGAGAGAATCAACCTAGGAAAATATGGGGTGAATGTTATGCCTACTTTGAGAGGAATAAAAATTGATTGAGATTTTCTGCACGCCTGCATGCACTTTTGGGATCCAGTTTCCTATGTCTTCATATTTGGGGCATCTATAAAGGAGATGTGCCATACTTTTGAGGAATTTTCAGTATTGCTCGGATCTGATCTCGAGGCTATGTTAGCTACTCCTGTTGAGAGGGTAGGATATTTTAACTCATTCAGGGACTTTTAGATTTGAGTAAAGAGACTGCTAGTCCCATGGTAGTGGAAGACTGGGTAGATCTGACTGCTGTGATTGCGAAATTCCATGATTCTAAAGATTTTGAGGATGATGGGTGATATCACTTGAGGATGCGGGCTTTTTCCTATTGTCTGATTGCCGGGTATATTTTTGTGAGCCTTACTGGTTGGGGGAATGCTAGAGTTGCTGAGCTAATCTCTCAGATGGAGGAAGGGAGGTCTATTGTTTCTATTGTATTAGCTGAGACCATTATGAGTTTAGATAGAGCATGCAACTCTAATGGCTCATAGAGCATTGGTCCTATTATTCTCCAGGTTTGTTTCCTATCTCTACATCTATTTTTTTTATTTATCCTTCTTCTACTTATCTTTTGCACCTTTTTTTTCTTAGATTTGGTTGAGAGACCACCTTCGGGTAGTGGGTCCTCCCACAAAGGTGAATTATTATGCTTCTTGGTATAGGACTCGGACCATTGTGATCAGGAGGGATTCTCAAAAAGAGTGGGTCGAGTGGCTGCTTGAACTGGATTCTGATGAACTATTGTGGAGGTGTAAGTGGTACAAGATCAAAAGATTCATGACCATGAGTTTTGGTTACAAGATGGTTTATCTTTCGGGATTGAGAATGGTGACTTTCTACCAGGCCACTAGGATCATGCATCAGATGGGCCATAGGCATGGTGTGCCCCCAGATGGTGCACTATTTCAGTCTGTTTTGATCATAGAGACTGTTGCTCAAGCTGTTAGGAATGGATGGGTGAGAGGTTTTCATGCTGTTTTACCTACTCATCATCATGGTAAGACCTTGCAGTACATTGATTGGTGGATAGCTAACTCATGGAGATCTAAGAAAGTTAGGATAGCTGTCATTTTTAAGGAGATAGAGAAGGAGGAGAATCAAAACTGATTTTGGTTGTTTGCTTCTTTTTTAAAGATTGATTTTGATAATGTCTTTATTTTCTTGTAATGTTCCAAAAATTAAATGAGACATCTTTTATTATATATATTTTTTCTTCTTGCTCTAATTTTTTCTTAAGCCGCCCTTGCGGGTTTTCAACTTAGCGAACTTTTATTTTTCTCATTCTTTCATTTTTTTTATGATGCAAGTAAGAGCCAAAACAAATGTGCAGTACAAAATGAAATTTTATTGATGTTTTGAACTGAACCCATATGAGTTACCTACATATCTCCTTACAACAGTATCATCATCATTTTTATTTTTTATTTTTTATGGAGAATCAATTCCACGTAATTCTGCTTTTATATAGATGCAAATGCCATACATGAATTATAAGCATGTTTATGCAAAGTATCTCTTAAGCTGAATTATATGCCGTCCAAGTCCATCAGCATTACTGCTCCACCAGATAGGATTTTCTTTAGCACAAACGGGCCACTCCAATTAGGTCTGAATTTTCCCTTTGGATCATGAGCAAGTGCTCTTATTTCTTTTAAAACAAGATGATCTTCTTGCAATCCTCTGTCCCTGACTTTCTTATTGAAGTGCCTAGCCAACTTTTGTTGATAGCCTTGAATCTGATATAAAGCATCCATTCTCTTTTCATCAAAGAAAATGAGTTGATCATGGTAGCCTTTTTCCCATTCCACTTCATCTAACTGATAATCTCTCATGATACGGGCTGACTTGATTTCTACTTCGATTGGCAAGCCTGCTTCCATCCCATGAACCAAATAATAGGGTGTAGCACCAGTTGGAGTACGTATTGTCATTTTGTATCCCCCATAAGGCATAAGGTAGATGCAGGTGCCAATCCTTATAGTTATCTGCCATCTTTTGAAGTATACTCTTGAGAGTCTTGTTTGCGGCTTCAACTGCACCGTTTGTTTGAGGTCTATAAGGGGAAGACATGTGATGTTGGATTTTTTCCTTTTTCAATAATTGAGTGACCTCTTTCTAGAAGTGAGACCTGTTATCAGTGATGATTTCAAAAGAAACCCCATACCTACAAAAGATGTTGGTACGGATAAACTGGGCCACCCGTTTAGAGTCTAATACTTGATAGGGTGCAGCTTTAACCCATTTGGAAAAATAATTGATAGCCACTAGAATGTATTCATGCTTGCCAAAAGATTTTGGGTTTATCCTGCCAATTACGTCAAGGCCCCAAGTTATGAATGGCTAAGGCGTGGTGATTGGTGATAAAGGTACAGGAGGTTGTTTATGGAGTTTAGCATAAATCTGACATTTATGACACTTTTGTACATGCTTTGCGAATTCTTCATTCATGGTAAGCCAAAAGTAACCCTGATTTGCAATTTTACGGGCTAAAGCAATCCCATTCATGTGTGGGCCCTCATCGCCACCATGCATCCATTCCATAATCTGCTGAGCTTCTTCTTCAGTAACACACCTCATATGGATATTATCCCAAACCCGTTTGTAGAGCACTTCTCCATTTGGAATAAATCCCTTAGATAGCTGTCTCGAAGTCCTCTTTTCTGTCTTAGAGGCTCCTTCAGGATAGAGTCCATTCTTGATATAGTCGAGGATATCCCAAAACCAAGGTCCATTATTAGTGGCGTGTATATTCAAGCAATAAGTTATGCATCTTGGTTCATGCTTAACTTCAATCGTGACGAGCCTAATTATGAAATCGTCGCTTACATCAAGCATTGAAGCGAGTGTTGCCAAAGCATCAGCAAATCTATTCTTCGTTCTTGGAAGGTAATGAAAAGATAATCCAAGCGTTTATGGTAAGGAACCAAACGCTCTACCCTTATTTTCCATTTTCCTAAGGCTTAGGACACTATCAAATTCGAGTCCCCATAAATTTCAAGATGTTTGATTTTGAGCCTTATTGTTGTTTCGAGACCACAAATACATGCTTCATTGTTTGTCACTTCAAAGTTCAGTTTGATGGCTATGGGTAGACTTTCCCTATTTGGTGTAACGAACACAGTGCCATCACGATACCCTTCGTTGTTAAATGCCCCGTCAAAGTAGAGTTTCCAAACTTCATTGTCAATCATCAGAATATCCTCATCAGGGAACTCAGGTTCAAACCATTCATCATCTACTAGGCTGCAGCTAGTTGATCTGCCATTATGCTTCCCTTAATTGCTTTTCGCTGTACATATTTGAGATCTTAGGCTACTAATACAACCATCCATCTTGCCATTTTACTATCAAGAATCGACTTCTCCATAAGGAATTTCAAAGAGCTATTGTCAGCAAGAATATGAGTTGTATAAAGAGTTGAGGTAGTGTTGCAGCTTGTGGCAAACCCATACTAGAGCAAGGCATAACTTTTTTTGTACTGTTGTACTTGAGCTCATAAGACAACATTTTTTTGCTTAAGTAATAGATGATATTTTCTTTGTTAAAATCAAGGGCGTTCTGAGCAAGCATTGCCCCCATTGTTTCATCAGTTACAGATAGGTAGAGTAGCAACGGCTTCCCCGGCCTTGGTGGTTGTAATACTGGTGGGTTCAACAAGTATTGCTTGATTTTGTTGAAGGCTCTCTGACAATCTTCGTTCCATTTCTTTGAGGCACCTTTTCTGAGTAGCTTGAAAATGGGCTTACATACATCAACTAGCTAATTGATGAATCGACTAATGTACTAGAGTTGTCCGAGAAAACCTCTGATCTCCTTTTCTGTTTTAGGAGATGGCATTTCCAAAATTACCTTTGATTTTACGGGATCGACTTCTATACCCTTCTTGCTGACCATATGTCTTAGGAATACCCCAGATGAAGCTCCAAAGACACATTTGGTGGGATTGAGTTTGAGATTGTACTGGTAAAGTCTAAGGAAGAATCGCTTTAATGCTTCTAAATGTTCTTCAGCAATCGTGCCCTTTATTACCATGTCATCAACATAAACTTCAATCTTTTTATGCATCATATCATGGAAAATGGTAGTTGTCATCCTTTGGTATATTGCCCCAGCATTCTTGAGTCCAAATGGTATAACCCGGTAATAATATATACCCCATTCAGTGATGAAAGTTGTTTTCTCTTTATCATGAGGATGAACCATTATCTAATTGTATCCCGTAGCCAAGTTGGTTAAGGAAACCATTTCAGAACCTGTCATTCAATATATAAGAAGATCAATGTGAGGCAAGGGGAAATCATCTTTTGGACAGGCCTTATTCAGATCCCTGTAGTCCACACATATTCTGACTCTGCCATCTTTCTTAGGAACCAGCACAATATTAGCAAGCCAAGATCGATAACTAATGGGCTCGATGAAGTTATGGTCCAGTAGCTTGGCAATTTCTTCCTTAATTAGTATAGACCATTCAGTCTTGAGTCTTTGTAGTTTCTGTTTGACTGGCTTGAAGTTTGGATAAACTGAGATTTTATGAACAACTATGCCCGGATCCAAACCTGTCATATCTTTGGGAAACCATGCACAATAGTCTTGAAACCCTTTGACCATCTCCTTTGTTTGATCATTATTTATGCATGCAGATGCAATGAATGTAGTTTTTGGTACATCGTGTGTGCCAACATTTATTAGCTTTTTAATTGCATCTCCTTTTATTTCATTTTTTTAATTTGATATCTTATTTAAGTTAGATTTAAAAGCTAGAACATCAAAGAAAAATGAAGACACAAGATCATAAGAGGAAAAGGCAGACTTTTTATTGAATTCAAATGAGGATAAGTTCCAGTTTACATCAAATTGGGAAATTGACACCTCAAGGTTAGTTACATCAATATCATCACTAGAAATAGAATAACTGAAGACACAGATCCAGAAGATAAGTTTGGAGAAGACTCCGACTCGGACGGGGATTCTGACTCGAAAAACTGGAAAAGGTTCTCCTCAAAGGACCAATTTTGCAGCTTGGTTTCGGTTGGTTGGATTAAGGTGGACTGGTCTGATTTCTCCTTTTCAAAAGTGAGCATGAACACTCCATTAAAAAGACTAGCCTCCATGTTTTCCTCCCAATCTTGACTAATCATGTAAACTGGCTCATAATCTTCTAGTTCAAGCCTCATCTAAAGGCCGCGCTGCCATTTTTTCCTTGGCCTGCTTCTCCACTTCCATGAGATCCTCATTAGTGGGCTCATATCCCAGCCCAAAAGGTGACATAGTAACTAGATAATTTGAAAAGGACTTCAAGCCCTGTTGGCTCCTTCTAAGACCATCTTCGCCTTCAATGAACTGTATGAAAGAGAAATCGAAAAGTGGGTAAACAGACAATTCAGGTTGAATCTCCAGGATGGGGACAGAGCTTGGGATTTCAGGTTTTCCATGCATATTCCCCTTAATTGTAACAACCCCATTCTTAAAGGGAAATTTGACCTTTTGGTGTAGAAAGGACGGGATTGCTTTTGGTTGGTGGATCCACGGTCTTGCAAGTAGTAGATTGAAACATGAAGGCACATCAATCACTTGAAAATGAATGGTGAAAAGAGTGGGCCCAATTGTCACATCTATTGTAGCCACCCCAAGAACTTCTCTCTTGTTATTGTCATAGGCTCTTACAATTTGGTCATAAAGGGTAAAATCTATAATTTCTAGCTCCAAACAACTAGCCACTTTTAAAGGACATACATTTAAGGCCGAGCCATTATCAATGAGAACCATAGGCACAGTCTTTTCCTGAGTGATAACAGTAATGTAGAGAGCATTATTATGGTCAGAGCCTTCTCTCGGAATGTCATTGTCCCCGAAGGCAATGGATACCCCCCTTAGCAGCACTAGTAAGAGAAGCAACAAGGTTTTCAAGGGTAATATCAATAGGAGTTTGGCACTGATTCAACACCTTACAAAGAGCTTGGCGATGAGGATAAGATGATTGAATTAAGCTCTAAATAGATAGATTTGCTTGAGTTTTCTTTAACTACTTGAGAATGGGGTCTTCATTAGGTTCAAGATTCCCTATTATTTTTTCAGTTGATGCAGGACTGGATTGTATGGGTTGAGTGTTTGGGTTTGGCAAATTTGGATTTGGGAGAATTCTGCCACTTCGAGTGATAACATCAATCTCCTCAACTAGATTGGTGAAGTCCATATTAATATATTAATATTCTATTAATAGTAATTATAATAGAATATTAAATTGAAATGAAATTCTAAATGAGTTGAAAAGAAAAGAAAAAAGAATACTTTTTAAGTATGACCCGATCCCCCCAATCAATATAATATGTATTGTAGAATCAAATTGATTCCTATTTTTTTTTTTTTTTTTGGAATATGAATTATGAATAGAGAGGCAATAGCTTACCAAGGCGATGATCAATAGCTGGTCCGAGAGGATGATCAGCCACACTGGGACTAAGACACGGCCCAGACTCCTACGGGAAGCAGCAGTGGGGAATTTTCCGCAATGGGTGAAAGCCTGACGGAGCAATGTCGCGTGAAGGCAATACCTGACGGAGCAATAGTTGGGATTTGACTCAATCAAGGAGATAAGGTCAACTCCTTCATAATTATTGATGACATTGAATGTATGATTAGGTAAGGGATTTATAGTGATATTGGGTCTTGCTTTTAGTGGTAGGAGATCATTTGAGTCGATAAGGTCTTAGATTCTGTGTCTTAGGGCTTTGCATGCTTCAGTTTTGTGTCCAGGCCCTTGGTGATAATCACACCTCTCATTCGGGTTGTGATTTTTAGGTAATGGATTAGGGACAAGTCTAGGTTCGAAAGGTTGTACTATATTTTTCTCAAGTAGTTTTTTATAGATGACACTCATGGGTACATCTCCTAGATCAGAAAAATGTCTCCTTTTAATGGTGAAAGGCTTCTTGATTGTTAACGCATTCACTATCCCCCCCCCCCCCCCTTTCTGATTTGTTGAGGAAGTTACATTTCCTTGGTGCGTTGGCCTCTTGTACCTTGACCCAGATGCAGACTCTTCCTTTATTTGCCCATTCTGAATTAGGTATTTAATTTTTGAGGTAGTAACAATGAGGGATTTAAAGTCAGGCAAATATTGAGTAAGTAGCCTATCTTGGTAAGTTGGAAAAAGATTCTTGACAATTATATCTATATGCTCATTCTAAGGAGGCCGATTCACCATTTAAGAAGCTTTTTTTCTCCACCTCGTAAGGAACGAAGAGAAGGATTCCTTCGTATATTGCTTAGAGGTCTCAAGATCCCTCTTTATTACATCAACCTCAATGTTGTAATGATACTGTTTAACAAGAACATTACAAATATCATCCCAGATTCATTTTTAGGAATCATCCAAGTCCACAAACCATCTCACAGCAGCACCAGTCAAAGATTGTTAGAATAACTGAGCAAAGAGCTCATTATCCACTCTTAAAGGATGCATAGCTCCCATATACATTTTCAAATGGGTTTTGGGGCAAATAGTTTCATCAAACTTGTCCAGATTCAGCATCTTGAACTTGGGAGCTGTGAACCCTCAATTTTGCACCCTTAAGCTGCCGCAACTTGACACCTGCTAAATTTCATGCGCTACGCAGAGCCGGTACGGCGGTCATAATATTATGAGGAGACTGACAATTTTCTGATCTCAACCAGACTTTCTGTACCAGACAGCACCTTTCCGAAAATGATCAAATTTTCTCCTAAACTGACTGCCAAAATGTTCGATAATTAATTTCGGACCCAACGACACTGACCGATAATTTTTCAGACCTCAGAATAGTTCAAAAACTGACCCGAAAACCCCAAAAACTGACCCGAAAAAGCCTGAAAATGAGCCAAAAACTGAAAATGTCTGCGGAACCGCAGGCGTGGCCTGCGGACGTCCGCTGCGCGGCTCCGCAGGGACAGCCTGCGGAGCCGCGCAGGC
>CATKHJ010842166.1:0-19130 GCA_949750685.1 Vernicia montana
ATATTTTATCTTTATTAAAATATAAAATATATTTTTTTTTATAAATTATATTTTAATGTATAAGGATTAAGAAATCATTTTATATTAAATTAAATTTGTAATATTTTATTAATTAATTAATTTTATTAAATTTAAATTTCACAAATATTAAATTTTCTCTAAATAGTTTAAAAAATATTTATACAAAATAAAAATTAATACGTAGGTGCATAGATATTAATTTTTTATTTTTAAAATCACTTGACAAAAATCTTAAATTATAAATGAAGAATTTTATATGTATTATTTTAAAAAAATTAAGGGTATATTAAAAGTATCCATATGTATTATTTTAAATGGGTTAAAAGTCTAATGTAAAAAAAAAAAAAAAAAAAAAAATAATAATAATAATAATAGCTCACTTAATCAACAGTTCAAAAGAGGAGGAGAGTTTATATTCATACCTTTGGCCTTGATTAAAGATTGAACAAAGTTGCTCTGGCCCTGCTCTGGAAATAGCGCCACCCTAAATAATATTCGTTGTCTGATTTTAAATTGTCTGTTGCGTTTTAGTTTTTACGTCTGAAGAGATGCCAAAGGCTGATAGATGGAAACGGTGCCGCGACGAAAGCCTGGGTGAGCTTAAGATTCCTTTATGTCTTTTGCCTTTTTTTTTTTTAAACCTTACTTATATTTTGGCTCCTTGTTCTTTCTTGCTGTCTACAAATTGTATATTGGGATCTATATGCATCGTTCCCTGAATTCAAATTTATATGTTTTGTTTTGTCAATTGACAGTCGACTATTATTACGATCTGGAAAAGCCTTTTGACATAAGGTTTGATCATTTCGATGCTAATAGATATTTGGACATTCATATCAAGGAAGCTGCGTTGAGAGCTTCTCTGTCTGTTGTCAGTGTTGTTTCTTCTTCTGGTATTTATTCTTCATGCCCCTTATTCTATTTTATAACCAATAATTTTATTACATAAACTCATTTTATATGTATATATTTCTTCCTATCCAGGTGGGGAAAAGATATTTTGGGGTTCTGGGGTTGTCATAGAATGTGATAATGTGGATGATAGATTCTTCAGTACTATATTAACTTCTGCAACTTTGGTTAGACTTGATGGTTGCAAAAATTCTCTGGCCCATGATGTCAAGGTCTGTTTGGTAGTTTCTATTTCGGACTATTGATTTTTTTATTTAATTGTCTAATTGGTGTAAATATTGGTTTCTGATATTAAAAAGAAAATGATTAAACTATTTTTTCCCAGGTTGATGTGATTCTAGCAGGTGGTACATTATATGTGGGTGAAATCATTGCTCATGATTGGCATTTCAATGTTGCTGCCATTAACATTCAATCAGACTACCCACTGCCAACTGCCAGCCTCAGGCATTTAGATGATTCCATTCCGGCAGTTGCTCCAAGTGAGCTTGGTTCTCTCAAGGAAAAACTAGTTCGGCTTTATTCCAATTCCAACTTATTTAACCTGGTTCCGGGTGATACTGTAATAGCACTTGGCCGCTATCATGATGAAGCATATGAGCTTATGGTTGCTCCTGGTAAATTCAGGTAGGATAAAATTATATCACTTGTACTTGGAAGCAATTACATTTAACTACTATTGGAACTAATATGGATATGTTTGGTTGGAAGTTTTGAATTTAAAAGATGCTTTTTTTAACATTTTTTGTTTTCTAGTGTTTCAATATTTTATATTGAAAATGCTTGTTGATAAACTTGTAAACATATGATTTAGTTTTACTATTAACAGAAATAGAAAAGCAAATACTTTTTACATGTCTGTGGTATGGTATGGTTGTCGTGGTAATGGTTGTTGTAATTCACACGAAAAGCAAAATGCAATTTGAAAACAACCAGAAAATTTTTTGTTTTTCCAGAAAAGCAACTCTTTTTCCTTCTTTCTGCTTTTGAAAGATCACTTGTTTTTCATCAAAATGAACTTTTTTTTTGTCATTTGTTTTCAAAATAGTAGTCAACCAAATGAAACTTTCTTTTTTAGTAGGCAAATCAAACAGTGTGTATGATGAATTTAATCATTGTAGGCTTCTACAAAGATGGAACTATCTTATATTGCTGAAGTGCTTAAATTGAAATCATGGGATGGGTAGGCATTATACATGACACAATGTTTTATTTGGATACTTTGGTGATTACTTTTTCTTTTCCCCCTCCTTTTGCAGTATTGATTATTGCGGATTGGACTGTAAAGAGCTTTTCAGAGCAAATTGCCAAATTACAAAAGTAATATTATCTCTTGCTCTATCTCTGTATTGTGTGGACGTTGGTATTTATTTTTACAGTAGTGGCAAATGAATAGTGATATGACTTTGCTTTTCCTGTATATATGTGTATATTTAGGCTATGTTTGGTAGGCCATAATACAATGTAATGTAATGTAATCAAATGTATTTTTAGTGTAAACATGTAAACATTATACTAGAAATGCATTTGATTACATTAATTACATTACGGCCTACCAAACATATCCTTAATGTCTCTTGACATATAAGGCATTGTGTGATAAAATGTAAAATACATGGTGTAGTGTTTGTTGTTTTAGCCAACAATGTTATGAAAATAATGGCTGTATTCATATCTGTATTTCTTTTTTGTTAATATTTTTTCCCATGGATTAACTGTTAGTTGTGTGTATGAGAATTCCTTTTGAGCTAATGATTCTTTTCTAATAGTGCGGCATCGGGGGACCATTAATCAACTGTCACGGAGAGGTCATTGGAATAAATTTTTATGCTAAGCAATTTACACCTTTTCTACCTGTCAATATGGTTTGCAAATGGTGGGATCATGCTAAGAATTATAGGTATGCTCCTAATCTTTGTCAGTGTAGAGCATTTCTCGTTTCTCGATTCTATGAACTTGTTAATTAGTTTTGAATTCATTATTTTGTTCATTGCATTTGGCCTAGTTGCAATTTATCAGACAATTTCTTATATGCTTATATCAACGAACGCCTGCATTACGCTAGTGATTATTTTCTCATCCAAACCTTATTTCACATCAGTCAAAGGCTTGAAAATTTGATAATCTGCAATTGATTGTTTCATAAATGAGATCCTGGTTGTGTCATTCAGTTGACTTTACGCCTCCTTCTGATAGGTCCAAATCAAAGCCAATTATATTTTTAAAGTAAATTTGATTCTGCTTAGGGCGAGAATTAGACCACAGAGTTCTATTGCAATTTTCCCCCCTTTATTATCAACTGGAAGGGATTTAAATACAAAAAGAAATTAACAACTTTTCCTAATTCTTAGATAATTTCACTAAGAAATAGGACATTAACAACTAACAGCAACAAAGTATAGCAACAAAGTCGCCACTTATTCAACAACTAAGAGAACAACTACTTGGCCTATTCCTAAGCAAGCTGGTGAAGTTACTCCACAACGTGGACACGTCTTGCTTGTCTCATGCACCAGATGTCACTTGTCAAGTATAAGTCAATCAAGATACTTTGAATTTCTAATGGACACTCTTTTGGACCTTCTTGTTTCATCATCTTCTTTATGTTCTATTAATTCTTAATTTGATTCATGTATCAGTATTATAATTTAAATCATAATTTAAGTGTTCAAATTTATGAAATGCATCTTAGCATCAGATTCTAGTACCTTCTTCCTCCTAGCAAAAAATCCACTTCTTCACGAAGATTACCCAACAAAGCTACAAGTTCAACATTATTATTTCCATCCTTTCAAGAAAATATTTTCCAATTATTTTGATTTAAATGCTGTTGAACCAGAATCTACATGTGATTTGATTCACTAATTCCTAAAATGAACTAATTCACCTTGATGGGGCTTGCAGAAAAATACAGAATTTTTTGTCATCAAGTGAAACCGCATTGAATATGACATGCATACTTTTGAATATTGATACCTGGTGAATAAAAATAATATTTTGTGATGCTAGTGGAATTCACTTTAATAGGAGATTAAGTGAAGGCAACATGACTGTGATTGAAAATGCTATAGACTCGGAGATATTTATAGGCTTTTTAAATTTAATTTGCTATATATATATATATATATATATATAAAGAATGTGTTTTATAACACAATCAAGTATTATGATAATTTATTTACATATTTTGATTATTAAGTAGATTAAATTTAAATAAGTTGTCATTAAAAATAAAAGATTTTGGGTCAGCCTAGTCAGGGCCTTTTTCTCCCCCTCATGGGAAGCTTGGCCTCATGCCTTTTAGCTCAACTTCAGGCTATGCCTAGCCTGGAACCTCAGATCTTGCTTATTAGTAAATTGTGACCTTACCTTGTTCCATTCCTACCCTTACTAGCTTTGTGATCCAACCGATGCTTTAATAGGAGTTTGAACATGTATAACGTGGGCTAGCAAATTCATTGGTATGGAAAGCCCATTTTATTAAAGTTGTGGGAGAGAAGAAGCGAGGCCTGGACAAAGGATGACATAGTGAGAAAATATTTTTCAGCTCTGGACCTTTTCATTGATGTAGCCTTAAACTGGGTGGAACCGAGGATGATAATCCGTATGGCTGAACATAACTAGATTGGGATTATTGTTTAATTCAGTTGGGTGTGTTTTCCCACATACCATTAACGAGTTGTTTATTCTCTCTCTCACGTATACACACTAACATAGACACAGACTTATGCAAGTGCTTGCAGACTCAAAGCTGTTGAATAAATTGTTTGTAGGTGCATGTAAATGTCCAAATCTTTCATTCACCATAGGCTTATTTTGACCTTTTCACATGCTCTATTTTCATTAGTAATATCCTGGATTAATTTGATATGCCAGTGATATTTTGTATTGTTTGTCCTTAACTTAGTGATGTAGGACACTTGGGAACAACTTGTATTTTTGGAAATTAGGGCTAGGTTTAGAGAAATCCAGAATTAAGGTCTGAAAACTAGTATGACAGATCTGAATTTCTTTAGAAAATTACTGGAAAATTAAACAAACAAATAAACTACTAGCATCACACTAATAGGATCTAGCACTCACCCCTATCAAGAAAGCATCACATTTCTTAGGATTAGAATTGCATCACGCAACTCAAAGATAAAAACATAACTTGCTGGAATTGTATTGACTGAGAATATGATATCTAAAACATTACAAGTATGGGTATTTATAGACCCAAACTGCTCTTTAACTTAAAGGCAAAGAAAACTCAAAATTAGTCCTAATCCTCTTAAGGATTTGGACTCTTAAAGAACAATAAAAGGATTATTACCCTAAACCAACAAGGACTCTAAAATATAACTTAAAATAACTATGGATAATCCTAAAGAAATAGAGACTGATTTTCAGCAAAACTGAAATTACAAAATTGCACTTGTTCTTAAGTCACTTAACCAGCGACTTCTTTATTTAAATAAGTATATAAATGTGACTCTAAAAGGACTAGAAATGTAACATAATGTTGAAATGTAACATAATGTTTGAAATACATCCTAGATAGAATATGGACCATTGTTCTAAAATTCTTAAGTTTTTGGATTTGAATTTTCTTGACTTTCTTGTTTGCATCAGTTATCTGTGTACTGAATGTTATAAGAAATCATATAGAGGTTGCTTTTCACTTTTGACAGCAATCACTTAATTTGTTGGCCTAATGACCCAAAAAGTCCAAAACTTTGTATTTTTTCAATTTAACCAAACCTTTTAATTTTGACAATTTTAGCCAGCTGTTCAAAATTGGTAAAATAATATTTTATTACTAATTAGAATAAAAAAATAGTAATAATTTTACTCCTCACCTCCTCTCTTTCCTCCATCTCTCTCTTCGTCTACCTACCTCCTCTCTCCCTCTCTTCCCATGCCCATCCTAAAGAAATGATGAGGTAGGTAGTATTTACAACATTGGATCAACCCCCTTCCAAAAGTTATCATCACCGTGCATTGCCTTGACAGGGACCGTAAGTTGCTATTGGATTGCAAGGCCAAGGGTGTACACCTCTAGACAAGAATAAGCACACCAAGTTCATGACTGAGGATATCAATTAGAGCTTTGATTGATTTTGAAACCTTAGGTGGTGAAGTTTGTAATTGCTTTGCATTCTAAGAGGTTTTAAGAGAGAGAGAGATTTTTTGGGGGGATAAAAATTATTAGAACTTAATTTTTAAATTCTGTTATTGATTTTGGGCTTTGATTATTGTTCACTCTCTCATTGTCTCTCATAGGTCTTTGGTCTCTCTCATGGTGAGTAGAGAAAAATCTTCATTTTCTAGTTCATTTCCTTTTTCCTTTTCTCTGGTTCACTTTCTTGTTCCTTTCTCAAATGATTTTTTAGTTTACAAATGTTTACAACCTGAATGGCCCAACACTTGACCTGATTTCTGTGCTACAGAAATTCCCTGATATAAACTGACTCGATCCAGATTTGTACAGCCCTAGTTGTGTTTGCTGTGAACATTTTAACAACTTTTCATAAGTGTTTTTGCCTTTATTCTTTGAGTTTTATGGAAGTTCATGTGGTTTTTGTGAATTTGGTATGAAGATAGTTTTTTGAAAGAATTTTTAAGTGTTATAAGTTTTGGTGTAGGGAATATCGTCAACCTTGGCTAGGAATGGAAGTGATTAATCTTTTTGCAGATGATGTAGCTAAATTGGAAAAGATTACCTGGAAGTGTCCCAATGCCTTATTAAACGGTATCATTGTTGAAGAGGTATGCCTCCATCCTTGCCTCTTGTTTTTGCTGGATTGTAGTTCTTCATTTATTTTAGTCTTTCTTGATGATATTTATATGAATGTAGCTTTGCCCAAAAAAAAAAAAAACAAAAAACAAAAATTAAGATATTGGGAGATTGGGTTGTTAGAGCCGAGTAATAATCTAGTGTTGCAATAGGTTTGTTACCCATCCCTCCAACACCCAAGTAGCATTAGTAAGTTGTTTATGCGAGAATAATTTAAATCAAATAAGCAGGGGTGCAGGCAATGTATATGATTGGGGGCAAGTTCTCCCACCAGAATTGTAAATTTTTTAGATTTTTTTTGACAATTTGTTTTCCCCCACTTATTGCCCCCACTAAATTTTGTTTGGTGATCCACCAATTGAAAATGTTTTTCGTCCTCAAGCTACCTTCAAATTTTATACATGAGGCTGTATTGAAATTTTAACACAATAGACTACACTAAAAGTCTTATAAGGCGTGCCTTAGGTGCAAGGTGCACCCGGCAATGGTCCTAGTGCCTCTGCAAGAGGGAGGCAGGCGACCTCTCTCAGGCGCTCGCCTTTTAGCTTAGGGGTGTGCCTTGTTCAAGGCCCAACAAAGGTGCGCCTTCTACACTTCCACCTCCGGTGAGGACACCGACACCCCCCCCCCCCCCCAAATAGCCACCACCACCAGACTCAAAATTTGCAGATCTATTAGAATCTGGCGACCATGCACCAGAAAAGTCACCGGAAAGTTGCTGGAATCTGGCCGGACCACCACCATTTGAGTCGCCCTGTGCCGGTATTTCCATTTCCGGCATCTAGGCGACTTGGGTTTCTCCGTGGGTCTTGTTTTGGGGCTTCTTTGTTTCAGTCTCCTTACCTTTTTTTTTTTTTTTTTTTTTTTCTCCTTCAACGTTCCTAGTTTTTACTTGAGTAGTAATAACATAATATTCAAAAAGACAACTCATTTTGTAAGGCTTGGCTTATGCATTTCTACTCTTTTTTTTTTCCTTTTCCTTTTCTCCCCTCAACTCTTTGTTTTTCTCAAGTCTGCATTTTGAATTTGTATATTGTGTTTTTCTTTTCTTGTTTAGATTCTTAACAATGATGCTTTGAGAGTTAACTTATTGATTTCTTTAATTTGTTATTAGTAGTAAGTGTTAATTTGGTTAAATAGACTTAATATCTTAAATTTGTAATGATTATTAAGTGTTAATTTGGCTAAATAGATCTAATTACTTCAATTTGTTTTACATATTAATAATTTATTTTGAATTTTCTTTCATTTTTCTTTTCTTTTTTTTCCTCCTCACCTCTCTTAGGGCTCTTGCGCCTAGGTTCAAGGACCCCTTTGCACCTTGATGCGCCTTGTATAACTATGCTTATAATTATACATGAAAAAGAAGGCTTATTAGATTAAAATTATACATGAAAAAGAAGGCTTATTAGATTAAAATTATACATGAAAAAAGGTCTTATACTTATATATTAAAAAGAAGGCTTATTAGATTAATTTACCCCCAAACTTTAAGTAAAAAAATAACATTATTTTATTATGGGCAAATTATTATTTAGTCCATGAAGTTTGACTTAATTAACTAACTCGTTCCTGCTTTTTGAGAAACTAATTAATTAGTTCCTCAGTTTTGATTCCGTCAGACTATTTAGTCATTCCGTCTATTTTTTTCACATTTTCTGTTAAAAAAATTAAAAATAAAAAGAAAATAAAATTTTATTCCCAAAATACCTTCATCCCTAACTTCAAAAATTCTCTCTCTCTCTCTCTCTCTGTGGTTGCTTTTCTTGGATAATGAAATGGCCTACTCCTTCCATTGTCACAATATCTTGCAAAAGTGGCACATCGTTTTTAAACCCACCATTGTTTATATATTCCTTCGTGCCAGGCAGATTGTATGCAGTATCCAAATCCCCTACAATAAACTTAACTGGTACTTGAACTTTTTGTCCTGTCCATGGAGCCATGAGTTCCCAAGTTCTGCAATCAAAGTAATAATAAATAGAGTTAATTAAAAGTTCAATATTTGCAGCTTAATTAAGAAAAAATATCTAATTAAAAGTTCTTGAAACCTGCACACATAATAATTGTCACCGATGATAGCCCTTAGATTCTCCACCGGATTTAGCAGTTGTGGAAATGTGGGTGAGAAGGCAACGCTTGTATTGACTAAGCCCTAAGCTGCTGTTGCTTCCGCTGCAGGTGTTGGTGGTGCTAACGCTGCCGTCGCTCCTGTTGTTAGGTGAATCCTGATCTCTCTATTGCTTTTGTTTTTGCTTTTTTTTTATTTAATTAAAATTAAAAAAATATAAAATCTAGAAAAAATAGGATGGATTTTAGTTTTTGATTTGATGAACTATAAATTTGATGGATTTTAGTTTTTTAGTGTTGGTAGAGATGGTAAATTAAATTAAAATGAGGGTTATTTTAGTCTTTTCACATGTAATTAACGGTGAAATTGGACGGAAGGACTAAATAGTCTAACGGAACCAAAATTGAGAAACTAATTAGTTAGTTTCTCAAAAAGTAGAGACGAGTTAGTTAATTAGGTCAAATCTCAGAGGCTAAATAGTAATTTGCCCTTTTATTATTAATTTGAATAAAAAAATAATTTTAACCTTTTTTTTTTTTTCTCTCTCTCTCCTCACCCACTATTCTCTCCAACACCCATCCAAAATCATCTTCATTATCGTATTTTTCTTCTACAAAATAGCAAAAGTGAATTACTCTATGATCCCATACTCTTGTTGAGCTCAATAGATTTGCTCCCATTGGAACATGTTTTCATAGGTAACACCGAGTTCAAATGGCTGGAAAAATTTTCAAGTCACAGTAAATCTTTATTGAGAGAAGTGGAGAAATTTTGATGGGTAAAGATTTAAATCATGATTCTAATAAGGTGATTAAAGGATTTGGTAGTGGTATCTGCGACGGTTTTGTTGTTGATAGTAATAATAGTGAGTCTAATAGAAAGATAAACGTGTGCTAAACTGCTAATAGCAATTTTGAAGATGGTTATTATTGTGATTTTGGCTTTGAGCACGAGAAGATTAGCAGTTGGGATAACAATGTCGGCTTTTGTTCTAATTTTTCTTTGAATATATTGGGAAAAGTCTGTTGAGTTGTTTCTTGAATTGCGTGGCTGTGTGAAAGTGGTCATTCAAGGTTTAATCCAAAAGTTTTTTTTTTCCTTGTTTAAAACTATAAAGATGAAGAAGCTGGCCTTGTAAGGTTTAATCCAAAATCTAATTTGCAGAAAAAGAATACTATGATGAAGATGATTTTGAGCTGGTCCTGGGTGAGGAGGGAGAAAAATAAAACAAATTAAAAAATAATATTTTTTATTCAAATTAATAATAAAATAATAATATTATTATTTTTCAATTTTAACTTTCGGAGTACAATTGTAACTAACTTTTCAAATTGGTGTAAAGTAGTTTTAAAGTTGAAAATAGGGTATAATTGCGACAACACTCAAAGTTTAGACTAAATTAATCTATTATGCCTAAAAAGAATGGCTTGAAAGCTTACTACCCGTAACAAGCACTTGAATATAATGTGAGAGGTAAAGTAAGTACACAAATAATTAAAAAAAAAAACTTATTTTGTTTGCCTTTTGGTTTAAGATACTACTATATGTCTAATGTCTAATATATAATTAAAAATAATATTTACGTAAAATATTAAGTAATTAAGTATATTCACTAATCTAAATTTAATACGATTATAATGAATTTAATGTGTAATTAAAATTCATAAAGTTAAACATAGCATTAAAATTATAAGTTTAGGTGAAATTAATTTAAATTTCACATAATTATGCTATATGGAAAGTTGTGCCTAGTATTATTCAAGGCAGTATTTTAATGATAAAATAAAATATATTTTGTGAAAATTCCTTGCTTTTCCAATGCAATTAGGAACTGGATAAGTTAATTTCCGTTTAAAATTTATAATTCAAAGCATAATTTTTTGATTTCCAAGAGCCATAAATTACACTAGTAGTAAGGTATTAACAATGAGCACTTTACAATACATTAAATTTTAAATTGGGACGCAAACTGTATCTCTGAAATTAGAGTTTCCAAAATCATTGCTGAATAATGGTGAAAGAAGAAGAAGATTGTCAAATCATGGTGAAAGAAGGAGGAGGAGGAGGAGGAGGAGGAGGAGAAGAAAAAGAAGAAGAAGAAGAAGAGTAGGGGGATAAGGAGGAAAGCGGGTGGCTTTTGTTATTTTCTTCTTTTGATGGTGCTGAAGTACCTCTCCCTTTCATTTGTTTCTTCTAATCCTTATAAAACCCTGGCTTGCATGTTATATATGGCTCTTATTTTTTAGCAGGCTTTAAAACATATCAATGGGTTTTTTTTTTTAAATTTAGATCTCCTTAAAACAATAATGGGCCATCTTTTAACTAATTGTCTTATATAGATTTTTCCCATTGTTTTAGTTACAAAGGCCATTAGCCCAATGAGCCATTTATATAACACTAAAGATTTAAATTTATAATATTTGTTTAATTATCAGCTTAACAATTATTCTTATTTTATTTCACTTGTTAAAAATTCTAAATAAAAACTAGTTAGAAAATACTTCTAGGTGTAGGATTTAACCAATGGAAAGCTCAACGACCGTAATAATTGTAAATCACATATGGCATACCAAATTAACATACCAACTAAGTCTACCTTTTGCATACCACCATACATTAAGTGGCAAATGTCATCCCTATACTTAGGTTCGGTTCGGATGGTCGGTTTGGACTATTTCTCTTTTTTTATTGTAATACCCAATATATATATATTAACAAAAATGTTTTGAAATTTGAAACAACAATATCTCCTCCCAATGAGCCACTCAATGTGTGGAAGAGATCTTGGGAAAAGAGTGGCTCATTGGGAAGAGATATTCTTGTTTCAAATTTCAAAAACATTTTTGTTAATATATAATATATAATATATTAAAATTATATATATATATATAACCTAGGATGCCTGTGCCCATAAGAAATCGCAGAGCCATCCATTAATAGTAATGAAACTCTGTGCAGGTTGGCTTGAAAATAAATGAATTGCTAATATTAAAACTTCGGTCGATTTGGTTTTAATTGAATTGTTTTTGGCAAAACCTGAACCTAACTGAAATTTAATTCGGTTTGCCATATTTAAAACCGAACCGAACCGATGTACTAAATAAATCGAACCAATCGGTTCGATTTTTCAGTTTCAGTTCAGTTTTGCTCACTCCTACCTGTACTTGTACCATGTTCCAGGCAACTATATGCATAATCATTATAATAACATAAAAAAGTAATAGTTACTAGTACTATTTAATGATAGTTAAGTAATCAATTTGATGTTTACAGCTTAAAACTTGAAATGATGTTGAAATAAACAAGCAATACTTCAATTCCAAACATGAAAAAGCAATGTTGTGATTCCTAATGTTGAAATAGCTTAAAACTAAAATCATAATATCATATGATTTGACCATAAAAAACTACTAAAATTGATAATGATTTTACTGTTTGCAAACATGATTTCAACTCAAAATCCCAATTTTGAGTACATTTTAAATCACTTAACATGTTTCTAACTGAAAATTGTAAAATATTAAAATGATCTTGTGTTTTTTAACATGCTATTCATTCAATCAAGGGATTTGAAAATCTACAGAATCGTACCCCAAGTCATTAATATATGAGTTTCCATATACTACTTGGCCTTCATTAATATCTTTTGGAACCTTCTTTTACCAATCCCAGTATACTGCTTCATCAATTCTCACATCCTTGCTCACAATTACCTTATGAGTCTTCAAAAATACAAATGTCAACCTTTCCATTGAGTTTGTTAAACACTTGGGATGAAGGCATAACACACTTATCCAAAGATCTTCAAGTGTTATATTGAAGATTTTTAACCACCCCAAGCCTCAACTTGTATCTTTCTTGCGACAAACTTTGTTGGTGGTCGGTTGAGCTAGTATACAGGTGGGTATATCGCTACCATCCAAAAAACTTTTAGGTAGCTTCTACGCATCTAGCATGCATTCAGCCATCTCCATAACTATCCTGTTCTTCCTCTTAGAAATGCATTTCTATGATGGAGTGTAGCTTGTTTTCAATTGTTGTTGGATCCCCATTTCTTCACAAAACTTGTTAAATATTGTTGATGTATATTTTACCATTGTTAGATCTTAGAGTCTTCAACTTGCAATCACTTTGTTTCTTCGTAAATGCCTTAAATTGTTTGAACTCAAAAAATACTTGGGATTTGTTGTTAAGAAAATAAACCTAAGTCATTCTTGTGAAGTCATCAATGAACAATATAAAGTGCTTATTTTGGTCTTCTTGCAAATTCCATGTGGTGGGAATTTGCCTGCCCTTCACCATTTCTTTTGTTGTCACTTCATTTTTGTCCTTCCGCCTTCCTTGATTTTTTTACTTCTTTCCACTGCTTCTGACAAACGTTCTGCCCATGTTTTTGATAAGAAATGCTACTTCTAGAGACTTCTCTTTCAGGAATCTTCTTTACTATAGTGCTTACAAGGCATGCATTAACTCTTGTAATCTGGTTTAGCTCTTTAGAATCTTCTAGATATGAGTTTTTGCTTCAATTTTTTTTAAGCAAACTAACATCTTCTGTACAACCCTTGTCACTCAGATCTTCACCCAACAACCTAATTTTTTTTCAGAACTTTCATGAATTTGTTAGAGTATTCCTTGATAGATTCTGAGTTCTTCCTTCTCACCCTCTCAAATTCTGTCTTCAAGTTGAGTACTTGCATTTATCTAGTCTTCTCATTAACTTGGAATTCTTCTTTAAGCTTGTTCTAGGTTTCCTTGGCTGTTTCACAAGCCATAATTGTTGTGAAAATCATAACAGACAAATGAGTGAAGATTTTTGCACATTCCTCATGATATTGCTTCATTTGAGCAATTGTGGGATTTCCTCTTAAAGGAGGTGGATCAACACCAAATTCCATGGCCTCTCATAAGCAGTGTTGTTAAAGGCACGCTTGGTTGCGCCTTGCCTAAGAGTAACATGCAACCAGGCACAGCCTCTAGCCTTGGATACACCTAGGCAAGGCATATATTGCCCAGGCGTGCTTAGGCCCTCCAGGCCTTGAAGCGTAGCCTTGGGCTTAGGTGCACTTGGATTTTTCCCTGATTTTTACTGTTTTACAAATATTTTTGTCCAGATTTTAAAAATTGAATATTACTAATAGAAGCCTACTGAGAAAAGGAACTTCTGTTTGGAATTCTCACTCAAAACACTCACACAAGAAACAAAACATTTTGGATTTTTGAGGGCAGAAAATACTCACAAACACAACACACACACAGACAAAAGATATCAGGTTCTGTAAATGAACCTCTTAAGGGGATTTTTTTTTCATTGTTTGCACTAACTCTTTAAGTACACGAGAGTTTACTCACTTAGAATAAGTACAAAAGCATGGCCATGACACAGCCTCATACCTCAGCCATACATTACTTTTAACCATACTAGCCCACACTTAGCTTTTTCTAACTTACAATACAAGTAAGCTAACTTTTTACCTAACCCCATTAACATACATGCTGGAATAGTAAGGTCTTTGACAGAAATTTGAAGTTCAATTTTCCTCCAAAATACAAAATAACTAAAGAGTGTCAAACAAAAATCTCAGCATTCCAACACTCCTTGAGATTTTTGTTTGAGGATTTCAACTTGTACTTTCGTAGAATATCACTCAACTTCATTTAATTTTCTGTTTGCCTTTTTTGAGCACTATCTCTCCAAGTCTTCTTGTATTCGTTGTAAATCTTGGAGCAAATCTTGTCTCCAAGCCTTTTTGACTTTTTCCTTTTCCTGATCTTTCACCAAAGAAAAAAACTTCTCCTAGATAGTAACTCTCCTTCTTGAGAGCATCCATAGCAGGCTCTAGTTGTTGCAGCATCTGCTACCTAGTCAAAATGACTCTTCTTTCTACTGTTCATGTGAGCAATGAAATATCTTCATCAAAGCAGCAAGTACATGGCCCTTCTCAACAAATTTTTAGCAGTTTTTGGACATGCACTGGTCCCTCAATAAGTTTTTCAGTTTATGGACATGGTCCCTTAACAGATTTTCAGTTTATGGACTTACTGGTCCCTTGACAGATTCTTTCTTTCACATACCCAAAAACTAACTTTTCACTTTTTAAGATGGGTGGAATTTTCACAGGCACAAACTTGATGAAGCCATACTTCATCTTGAACAAAAGACATGAAAAATTTTACCAAGGAAAGGAAGGAAGAGAGACAACAAACCAAGAACTAAAAACAGAAAAAAGAGCTGAAAATCTGTAGCATTTGTTTTTCTTCATTTTCAACACAAAAATTTTCTTTTTTCCTTTCACCCACAAACCCTAAAAGATCATCTAAAGCTCTGATACCACTGTTTGAAATTCTCACCCAAAACACTCACACAAGAAACAGAAGAAAGAAATAAAAATAAAGACAGAAATTGGAGCCTCAAGAAGGCTCAGAACTTCATTAGAAAGGGCTGCTTATATAGCAGTAATAACACCATTACAGCAAGTAAAGTCAGCTCACCTACAACTACTCTTTCTTACTTAATCTAAGCATATTTCCTTGAGTTAAGGAGGGACACACATTTACAAAAAAGATATGATACACCAGATTTTTAAGATTTAAAAAAAAAAAAAAATCTTATCTTGAAAGTCACTAGAAAAATCTCACCACTCCAACAACTTTTGAACTTTCCTTATCTATTGAGAGTTGAAACCTAATACAAAAAGAAAGCTTTTAGTCTTAAAAAGAAAAAAAACAAAAAAAAGAAAATGGAGAACTCAAAAACGATTTTTTTCCTAATAGATATTTTGGTCCAGATTGTAATTGAATATTCCTAATGGAAACCTAATGAGAAAAGGAACTTTTGAACTTTCCTTGTTTATTGAAAGTTTAGACCTAATACAAAAAGGAGGCTTTCCTTATTTACTAAAAAACACTCACGAAAATATAATTTTTTTTTTTTTTTTTTTTTTTTTTTCCTTTTACATGTTTGAGTTCATTATTTACTACAAAAACTCATATAAATATAATTCATTTTTTTTTTGCCTTTTACATGTCTGAGTTAATGTGATTAGGATTTATTTTATACCTTATTATGGATGTGAATGTAATTAGGATCTTTTTTATACCTTATTATTCAACTAGGAAATATATTTTTATTTTTTTAGTCAACGACTCAACGTGCACCTAGTATCCACTAGGCGCACTTAGCATTGCACCTTGTGCCTTGCGCCTCAGTCTCTAGGACCCTTTGCACCTTAGTGCGCCTTGGGCCTTTAACAACACTGCTCATAAGTTAAAAGCTTTCAAATAGGCCTTCTTTTTGACTGCCCTGATCTGAGTTTTTTCCAGTCAAGATTGGAGGAGGAGTAGAAATTTTCTTAAAGCAATAGGCTTCCACAAGTGTTTTATGTTTTTTGAGGAAAGGATTTTGTTTTCTAAGGGTTCATATAACTCTAGTTATAAGAAACATAGTACAAAAAGTATATTACATTCATGTCTAAACATGCTTAACGCTTTCTCTATAACTAAACCATACTTTGTTTACTCAAAACATTCAAATAACCTTGCTCTACCAAGCATCACTTACGGACTTGCTGGAAAAACAAGCTCTCTAACAGAAAATTAAAACACAGATTTCCCACCAAAATTCAAAATAACTATAGTAAATTATTAATTCTCAACATACACACACACAAACGCACATGTCTAGTCCATAACTCCATTCTCTCTCCACTACGCTACTTCCACGCAAGTTAGATGTGTTCTACCTATTCTACACACATAAGTTGGTTGCTTAGCAGCTGTTTTTTTTTTTTCAACAAAAACACTGAACCAAAATAATTAAATTGTTAATCTTATTTGTTTTTCACTTTTTTTTTTCTGGTTTTTGTTTTACCCTAATTTTCTTTTTAGGTGGTGGTGCTTCAAATTGGCATTTTGATGTTTAGCTGAGGATTGGGTTTTTCCTTGCAAGATTGAATGACTTAATAACAAAATTTGGAGGATTTGGGTCATAAGAGAGGTCAAATGGTTACACTGTTACCGTGCTGTGTAATTTATTTTTATTGATCAGTAGTGTGGTTGGAGATGGATGCTAGGATAACTATTTATTTATTTTTATTGATTGTTAGTTTTTTCCTTGCAGTTCTGATAATATGTTTCTTTGGACCTTGCGTTTTCTCTTTAAAACATTAGAGGGCTTTGTTAATTTTTTCTCTTAATCTCTTTTCCTTTTGAGAATACTTTGTTCTCTTTATAAGATGTGGTTTAATTATTTTGCTATTCCCTTTTTTCTTTCCTAATATAAAATCTCTGGATATTTAAGTTTAGATTTTGGCAAGTTGATTTGAATAGGAAGTCATAAAGTGTACTAGTTTTTTAGCAAAGATTTAACTTTTGATTTTGGTACATCTACATGTAGAGATAAGCATGATTTACTTATTAATTGTCCTATGGGTCCATTGATTTTTATGCTAATTTATTTTTTTCTTTACCTTTTTTGTTATTATGATTTTTAATTTTCTATATTTTATTCATGGTTTTCAAGTGGTGATTGGTGGAAAAATTAAAAGTAAATGACATCTGTGGAGATGAGCAGAGGTGGTTTGGTGTGTGTGTTTTGTATGCAAGTGTCTCCCTCACTGAGCTATTCTTACTAATTAATGTGCTTTATCATCCAAACTGTCAACCAGGTTACACACCAGTCTCCTGCTGATTTGGCTGGGATATGCCCCAATGACGTTATAATTGAATTTGGTGGAGAAATTGTTCATAGTGTCTTAGAGGTATATCATCCTTGTTGTGAAGGGGTTCACTCCTTCGCATATGGATGGAGTTTCTTGGACATATTATCCCAGCTTTATGGTTGGGAATGGCATAATACATCTGTTAGTTTAATCTTTTTTCTATTGTTACCAGTTTTTTGAATTAAGCTGGGACAAGGTTGGAGAAGAAGTGGACTTGGTCGTGATAAGACCAAGTAATGGTGCTCGTTTGAATCTCTTTATGGATGTGGCTGGTATTAGTACAAATCAATTGAATTGGTATATCTCCTGTTCTGTCTCTTGTCTTTGTGCATTTCAGCATATACAGAAAACTAAAACAATTCAGTTGGTGTTCTTTTCATATTTTTGATTTCATTTAGTGTTCCTCGTCTTTACAGTTGGCCACTTCCATGATATTAGAGCTAATGACTGGTGGATGGTAATTACTTGCTAATGTTCAAAATCATAGGCGGCAGACTGGTTGACAAGAACTAGTAATTTATGAATATGGTGTCTTCCTGAAAGAAAAAGGGAAAGATTGTTTTGGATTCTCAATCTAAATTTATTAGTCCTTTTGCCATGTAGTCCTTTTGGCATTATACAATATGTGTACACATCTGTGAGTGTATTAGTGTTTTAGTTTATTGAACATTATAGGTTTTTGCAACTTTTGGTCAACTTTCCCACTTGTAGGCAAGAACACACAAACTGGATGATCTTATCAAAAGTTTGTTACTTAAAACATTCTAAGATCAATTTACATTCTTCATAGGAGGATGGAGAGGAAACTAATTTTTATATTGTTTCCTCAAGGATACTATATATCATTCTGTTTGCACAAAAAATGAGTGGGCTTGACATGTAATTAATTTAGAAGCCTAATTACTTTTAAGCTCATGATGGCCCAATGAAATATTTAATTTTAATTTATTTATTGTTATAAATAAATTATTATATGTAGATATTACTTAAATATTTTTTAGTATATATTTTAGAGAGATTATAGTACAGGGTTATTTCAGTAATGTTGTATACACCAAAACCCTAGCTATTTCTCTATATAAGGGAAGTTAAAGTTAATCTAAAAATAAGAGTTTGGAGTCCCTTTTCTCTCTATATATTTTTCTCTCTGTCTTTTCTTTCTCTTTACTTTGTTGTTTTATATGTTTGTTATTGCCTTCGATCTGCTGTTCTAATAAGCCGATTTACAATACGTTATCAGCACGAGTTTTTTCTATTCTTTATCGATCGATTTAGATTTATTCTTAATTGATTCATTTTTTTTATTGTGTTCTTTAGTATATTCTTTATTAATTTTGTGGTTTTGATTTGTTTCGTTTTGTTTTTGTTTTATATGATGAATTGTTTATTAGTTTGGTTTATTCGTTTATGCCAAACATGGTGCTCGTTGATCAACAACTCATAATTTGTTAAATTGTACCATAGATCACTGTATATGTATTGTCAAATCGTCCATAGACTATGAAGCACTCATGGAAAATAGCAACAAAGATGATGCAATAAAGAAAATTGGTTTTCCATGGAATATTACTACAAATTTGAAAAGAAAGTTCCATATTTATGGTTCATGCAATGGTTTGATATGCGTAGG
>CATKHJ010842193.1:0-24433 GCA_949750685.1 Vernicia montana
TATATATATTAAAGTAGTTGCAGGTACCAAATATACACTTAATGTATACCAAATTTTGATATACGTATATCATTTACTGTTAGTTTATCTTTTTAATTTTTTCAAATTTGTAATATATATATATATATAAAATTATTGCACATACTAAACGTGTACCAAATTTTGGTATGTATACTATTTACTTTTAGTTTATCTTTTTAATTTTTTCAAATTTGCAATATGCATAAAGTAGTTACAGTTACTAAAAGTATACCAAATTTTAGTATACGTATATTATTTACTGTTAGATTATCTTTTTAATTTTTTCAAATTTGCGATCTTTATATATTTATAAAATAGTTGTAAATACCAAACATATACTTAACGTATACGCAATTTTGGTATACATATACCATTTATTATTAGTTTATCTTTTTAATTTTTTTAAATTTGCAATATGTATATATATAAAATAGTTGCAGATACTAAATGTATACCGAATTTCGGTATATGTATACCATTTAATATTAGTTTATCTTTTTATTTTTTTCAAACTTGCATGAAATGGATGTTATTTCAAAAATCATATCATTAAAAATGATAAAAAAAAATATCATTATGATTAAAACTTTCATTAATTTAATAAAAATTACTAAAGTATAATAACTATTCTTATAGATCATGCATAAGTATTATAATTATAAAAGCAATTAATTGATCAAGATTTAGAAAAATAAATACTCAAGTCATATCAATAAAAATGGTAAGAAAATATTAGTATAGTGAAAATTTTTATGAATTTAATAAGAATTTTTAAAGAAAAGAGCTATGATTTATTGCATAATCTATAATATTATTTTGAGTATTTAAAATATTATTTAGGAAAATTGCAAGCCAATAGACAAGAGCTGCTAATATTCTGTGTAAGTAGCTACGTGGCAACCATTTGATAGCATAATAGAGGATGGCCCTCGTGAAAAAAAAACTTTGATTTTAAAAGAGTTACAACCAATGATAATGAGAGGACATCAATTACTTTTGAATTTTGAGCCGGCATTCAAGTGAGAGAGTAAAGACTAGCCACTAGAAGTGGAACACGCGTCCTTGTCTTGCGCTTTACGCTTCTTTAATATCAACACATACTCACAGTAGAAACAGTGGAGAGAGACGAATTATAGGACCGTAAAAATGTTATTTTTTAAAGTTTACATGATATTTGTGAAATTTTTTCATGAAGACGATAATAATGAATTTTTTTTAATTTTCTTGGTTAATTTTGAAATTTTCCCTTTTGTTTATTGATCCAACTTGATGTGAACACAATGAGGTATGGTTTTTTAGGAGGGTCCAGCTTCGAGATGCTTTTTACATGTACCTTAGTATTATCCTTCGAGATCTCATATTACTTGTGGTAAGAGTGTGTATGTGAGTTATATAAGTTAGTAAGTTTTTATAAAATTATGTGATGTTTTTAATCCGTGTATATATATATATATTACTACTTAAAAAAATATATATTTAATATTTTGAGTTAGATTTAGAAAACATAATAAGCTTAATTTGTCTGATATGACTGGATTTAAACTGAGGCTTTAAAAATGGAGTTTTTATACAAACATTTAAAAAAAATAAAATATTCTCATATATGTTTTTTTTTTTTTTTAAATACAACTTATTAAATTTTCTATTTAAAAAATGTTATACTTTCAAAGGTATATCAAAGACATATTATAAGTATAAAATATAAATATATATATATATATATTTTTGAAAACCTAAAAAAAAATAAAAGGATATTTTTTAAAAAAAAATTAAAAAAATTGTATTTGGTGTAATACCGTCTTTAAAAATCTTAATTCAAACCCGGCCTGATTTATGATCAAGCCTACCTACAAGGCTCAGGCTTCCCAGTTACCCAATCTCTAGACTCCATCCTACGGCAAGTTCATGCTCAATACTTGTCACTGTCCTTGTTCTGTTACAATAATGCTGAGCTTTGTTCTCAAATTTTATTCATCTCAGCAATTGCTTGAATGGGTAGTGCTCCTTTTATTTTGGGACATTCTCAAAATTTCCCCTGAAATATACTGTTAAAATCTCCATTTTTATTCTTTTTCTTATTCTTCTCTGTTTGCATCATTGTTCAAATCCTAAACATTGTGTTTATTCCTGCTGTGTGAAAATTCTTTGGACATGCGAAAGCATTGTATCTAGTTCAGGATGCATTTAGATTGTACTTCACTGCTCTTTTTCCCTGAACTTACAGTATAATCAGAGACAAGTGTGAATGGTTTTACAATTTCTCCTGTTTAATAGTTTGGTTTGAAAACCTGAAACCTGAAATGATGCCCTGACGCACCCTTTTGGCAAGACAAGAAATCTGTGAGGCCAGACTTGTTGATTGGTCATAGCTGGCTTGTTTTGGGTTTAGCAAGCAGCCTCATGCTCTAATTTTATATATTGTCCACCTTAACACAACTGATGATTCAACTATACTGTGTCAGTCACTGTGTCATATGTCCTACCTGTACAAGAGGGTGGCCTTTGACAACTTAGCTTGTCAAGAGGCTATGGCTGCCCGGTTTTGAATGGGTTAAAGTTTGTCGATTTGCCTACTTGGGTGTTAATTAATTTGCATTGCAATCTTTAGTTTAGAATATTGGATTTTGACATCTCAAGGATCTTTACAGTAGGCTGGGTATCATATCAAGGATTGTGGTGACAAAATCAAGGTTCTAGAATCATTTTGTCATCAGAATTAGGATCATATCCTGAAATGTTTCATGGCAGATAATGGTGTTTAAGGGAGGAAAATAATGCACATGAAAAAAAACAAAGAAAGATTGCACAAATATAGGGCATGATTCCACAATTATAGTTTTAGAGTTAGTTGTCAAATTCTTGGAAATTAATTTTTTAAGAATGATTGAGAGAGAATGCAATAATTATATGCAAGATTACTTGACTTGTATTTTCTTTATTATTTTTTTTTATTTTTTTTATTTTGGTAATTTGACTTCGACTGGAATTCAAATTCGAGATCTCTCAATTTTAGAGACAACTCCAGTATCACTTAACTAAAGGCTCATTGGCACTTGTATTTTCTTTTCCTCAAAGGGGGAAAAAGAGGTGAAATTGTGAAAATCTTAGCGAGGAAGATTGGTTAATAAACAAATCATTAACAAGAAGACACATAAAATAAGCAATCAACTTTCTCCTGTGTATAGAATGATTGAGGGGATGTGAAATATCTGAAAATAATTAAATAAGGAAAATTTTATATTAATTTGTGACGAAAAAACAGACAACAGAAAATTTTCAACTGGTACTTATACGTATTGTTTGGTTTTGAATGTATTGTAATGGAAAAGGGGTCCATAATGCAGCATAACCATTACATTAGGCAATCTAACTACACTTACAAGTACTAAAAAAGTATTATGCTTGTACCAAAGTAGTACCCAAAGAGTACATTAGAACTTCAGGAAAAATAATATGTATTTAATAAGAAATTGTAAAACTTTTGGTTGTAACCTAGATGCTAGATGGAGATAATCAAAGGAGTGTAATTGAGTTGAGTCAAATTAATACAATATATATTAGTTGAAATTTGAGATTTGAAACTTAACTCGATAAGATACATGAAATATAAAATAATATAATGCTTGAAGTATTCGTACTCAACTTGATTAACAATAAAAATTTGGGTAAATTTATTTATTAGTTTCAAATTAATATTCAAAATGAATTGAAATTAATACATTAATGAAATATTATAAAATATAAAATATATTTAAAATTATATAAAATATATATATTCAATTAGACTTGTGAGGCATTTAAATATAGTATTATAATACTCAAATTTGAGCTTGATTTTATAATAATTAAGTTGAATATGAATATTTTGTGACACAAATAACTTGATTCATTTACACCTTTAGAGTCGAATTATTATTAAAAATTAGGTTTTTTCAAGACAATATGATTCATGTATGTTGTTGTCTCCATCTTTTAACATTTTCAAATTATTAAGTGGATCAACTCTTGATAGTCCACAAATGATAACTTGTTTGATCACATGTTAGTGTCTACTAGGGACTAGGGCAAGTGGACCTGGAGCCTGGAGGAACTATCCCTAGGTTAAGTAAAATCAGATATTGGATTATTACACAATATGAATGAGATGGGCCCCTGATTATGATATTGTGGTAAGGGAGAATGGTGACCATCCCATGTGTTACATTAACTCTTAATTAGCAGTCATGTCCAAATAAGAAGCAGTTGAAATTATGCACATGATCCCAAAGAGATATGGACACAAAACTGGAGCTGTTAAGAGGCAACCAAGTTTTGGAAAAAACTGGGTTTTGCTGATTTGAGGCTGTGGTGGTGGAACTGGAAAGAATTGATGGGCCATTGAGTTGATGAAACCTTTTTGTAATTTCTGAATCATTAGCATGGGGCTCATGTGCGCTGTTTTTAGGCTCTGACAATTTCGAACTCAGTGGACTTTGTCTGTGTGGGCTTTCTTTCCTAGACCTCTTTTTTCTACTATGACCCATAATGATAATGATCGGTGAACTTATTTTGAAAATCTTGTTTTTAGAACTTCTAGGAGGCTCTGTTACATGTATCACTTTCTTGATAATTTATTGTGATATATCATATGCAATGTTAAATATCTTAGTCAGAACTCGAAAATAGCTAGTTTCCTCGCTAAAATTTAAGATTTGGTTCGTTAGTGTTGAAGTCATTTTCTGAGTTGTAAGGTCGCAAACTCGAACCCCGAATGAAAAATTGATTGCTCACTAAAATGAGCTCTCTCTTAATCCCTTGTGCTTTGATATTGACTTTCGGTTTAGAAACGTCAATAATGGATCTTATTTGCCTTCATGTTCATCTCCATCTTTTGTTGCATTCCTTGTCAGGAAATAAGCTTTGGGGGCCATGTTTTTGTGGGACTTGAATGGCTGAACCTTGTAGCTCTTCCAATACTAAGAGAGTCATCACCCATGCATCACATTTATTGCAATGGTGATGCAATTTAATTAGTACTTTGGTATATGCTAATGATGATTAATTGCGTAGAAGAAGAACTTGATGTTATTAGAGAAAGAAAAGTTAAACTTCTCTTTGGATGGCTTATAATTTTGAGAAATTATTATGTAATTCAGGAATATGTTCCTCCTACTCACATAAAAGTAAAGTCACATGAGTGTGTCTCCATTCCAATCACACATGAACCTACTTCTTCATTCCAATCACACATGAATCTGCTTTTATATTACTAGCAGGAGCATGCTTCTGTCCTACCTGATAATTTCTCTATAATTTCATGATTGGCTAAGTTGGTTTGACCTTAGAATTAAAACAAAATTTCTTTTTTCAATAGTCTTTATAGTTGAAAGGAATATAAACTATAAAAAGATTCTTTCAGCCTCCTCTATCCACCTATCTCTTTGAATTTGAACTGTAAAAACAGTTTCTGCAAATCTATAATACCTGATGTTATTGACAATAATCTAGATCCCTATGAAAGGGACAGGTAGATATAGCAAAACCCGATCCGCTATGATGGAAAATTCGTTCTCGCCCTGAACTCGACGGGAAATTTTTACTCCGTCTATGGTAATGGGGTAGGGATGGGATTGAGTCTCCTCGCCCCGCCTTGCCCCAATCCCCGCCTCGATTTCACAAAATTAATATATATGTATTTTTTTATTATAATTTCACATTACATATATATATAAATTATTAGTTTTCTTTAAAATTATATTATTGAGTATTTAATTTTATTATTATTATTTAAATATTAATTAATAATATGTAAAAATTAATATAAATATGTATAATATTTTTGTCAAAATATATAAATTATGAAATTTTAACATAAATAAAATTATAAAAAAATAAATGGGGATCCCCGTCCCCGCCCCGAACCCGATTTACCCCGCCCCGCTTTTACCTCGACTATTCATGGGGCGGGGATGGGAATCTCAAAACCCGCCCCGCCCCGCCCCATTGCCATTCCTAGCACCGCCAGGGGGTCTGACGGGACTGATGTCAGTACGGCACAAAAATTAGGGGCCTCCCGGCAGCTCCGCCAGGGGTTCCGGCGGACGGCAGTAAAAGCAGGCTTTTTTTCAATTTTCGGGGCAATTTTTGAAACTTTCGGGTCAGTTTTTGTGATATTATGAAGTCTGAAAAATTATCGGTCAGTATCGGTAGACTCGAAATTAATTATCGGACAGTTTAGCAGTCAGTTTTAAGAAAAATCTAGTCAGTTTTGAGAAAGTCTTGTCTGGTATAGAAAGCCTATTTAGGATCGAAAAAGTGTTGATTTGGATAGAAAAATATTCCAGTCAGATTTGGAGAGTTTAGAAATAATTTGGAGGTGCAAAATTGAGAGCTTACAGTTGCCCCCTATCAGAATTGTCTTGTCTGTAAGGCGATTCTGATGATAGTGAACTTGGGAGAAGGGATGGTACAAGGAACCAAAGTGATGTCTAGGTCAGTGCTTAGACATGTTTAGGTGAGTGGGATGGTTGAAAAGGGATGGTATAAGGAACCAAAGTGATGTCTAGTTCAGTGCTTGGACATGTTTGGGTGAAAGGGATGGTTGAAAAGGAATTTGGCAAAAGGAACCACAGAGATATTTATGCAATTGTTCTTAAACATTTATGGGTGGAGAATATGACTGAATTTGATAAATAGATGGGAGAATGAACCACAGGGATGTTTAAGTAATTTTTTCTAAACATTTATGGGTGGAAATTTGACTTGATAAATGGAAGTGAAAAAGAGGAACCAAAGGGATATCTAGGCTAATGGCTAAATATTTTTGGGTGAAAGATGGGGCTGACTTGAAAATGAATAAGGATAGAAAAGGGAAATCAGATTGACGTCTAAGTGAGGATTTAGACGTTTCTAGGTGGAGGACCTGATCGATTCAAAATAAGGGGGGATGGGAAAGGAACCACAAAGATGCCTAGGTGATCATTTCTAGACATTTATGGGTGAAGGATTGATTTTGATAAGATAACTTTATGTGATAGGAGAGTCTTGACCTACGGCAAGTCGGCTCAAGAAGTTCTGAAAAGAGGAGAGTCTTGACCTATGGCGAGTCGACTCGAGAAGTTCTAAAAAGAGGAAAGCCTCAGCCTATGGCGAGTCAGCTCGAGAAGTTCTGAAAAGAGGAAAGCCTCGACCTATGGCGAGTCGGCTCGAGAGGTTTTAATTGATTGGGTGGAGGACCCTTTTTGACTTGTCTAAATCGAATGGAGGACAAATATTTTCTAGAAAGGGAAAGCCTTTCTCTGTGCAAAGGTTGCCTAAAAAGGGGAACCATGTTTTGTGAAAAGGTTGTCAGTTGATTGAAAGACATGAGTCTTGAAGGTGATCTTGAGATTGTTTGAAAATGAGAATGCATGATAGTGTATGATTACGTATGATCGCACTTGCATGCATGTTTTAGGATTCATGAACTCTACGCTATAGATGATATGTGATGATGCATGTAATGGATGAATGTATGGATGCAAGAGGGTGGATTCACGGGTTTGCTCTGTGAATGTTATAAATGCAATTTGTATGAGAAGTTGACTCTTTAAATGTGATATGGGAACAAAGTGACTTGTAGGTTGAAAAATGATCCTTTGGTGGGTTCCTAAGGCTACCTTAGGAAGGTCTGACAAATCTGTGATATTTTTGAGTGATGACCATGACGGGTAATCTAGACCTCAAGCAGAAAGGTGTTTATGGAAACTTAATGTCTTGAACCAATGATTGGTTATCTGAAAAGATGATTTTCGAAAGATGGGAAAAGGAACCAGCTTGATGTCCAGGTGAGTGTTTAGACATTTATGGGTGACGAGTGTGGATGATTCCAGGAGGATGGAAAAGAGAGCCTCGACCTATGGCGAGTCGGCTCTAGAGAAATTTGGAAAAGAGGAGAGCCTCGGCTTATAGCTAGTCAGCTCTAGAGGTTTCGAAAAGAGGAGAGCCTCGTCCTATTGCGAGGTGGCTTGAGAAGTTTCAAAAAAGAGAAGAGCCTCAGCCTATGGCGAGTCGGCTTGAAAAGTTCTTGAAGAGAAGAAAGTCTCGGCCTATGGTGAATCAGCTCAAGAAGTTCTTGAAGAAAAGAGAGTCTCGACCTATAGCGAGTTGGCTCGAGTAGTTTTAAAAAGGAGGAGAGCCTCGGCTTATGGCAAGCCAGCTCGAGAGATTTTTGAAAAGATTTTGGTAAGGAGAAAGCCTCGACTTATGGTGAGTCGGCTCAAGAAATTTTTGAAGAGAAAAGAGCTTCAGCCTATGGCAAGTTGGCTCGAGAGATTAGATTTAATCAATTAGGTGAACCCTTTTGACTCGGCTGATCGGGTGAAGAGATTTAATTGATTCTGATTTAAAAGAATTGACCTATATGTTAGGCAACCTAGGTCTTGGGTTTTGGAGATTGGACTCTCTTTGAATAGTGAGAGGGATATGCTTTGATTTTGGTCTACGATGGGACCTTTCGGGTGGCTTGGTTTCATCAAGGAGCTGGGGCTTTAGAAATGAGAGGTAGGCTTTCCATAAATGGCTTTGGGCATGCGAATTTTTCGAGAGGTTTGGTCGATTCTGGTTCTGCCAGGTAGCTTGAGCTTTGTGGTTTTGTTACAATGATTCATGGAAATGAAAGAATGTATTATCTGGGCTAGGAAGGCTCTTGGGGATGGTGCTTTTAGGATTCAGTGGGATTGGCATAGCGGTCGGGATGGACATTTTAAGAATGAAGGGGAGCCAAATGGTTTGGGTCTTGTGGTGACTTAAGCACTTTGATAGGAAGACACGACTTAGTGATCATGCCCCTGATAAGGGATGATAGACTGACCAAAGGTGACTCGAGAGAATGTGAACGACTTTGATGGTTGTGCCACTAATGAGAGGTAAGGGAAACTTTACTTGGGATGATTTTGACTTTGAATACTTTCTTCATTTTTTTGTGATTCTTCAATGAAAGAAAGGACTGACACAAAGGAAGATGACCCCGAGATGGGTAGAGTTGTTTGACTGCTTTAGGAAGAAAATGAATAATTGTCAAAGGAGGATGAGTTATTTAGACAGACCTGATAGACTCGAACTTTAGACACACTTGATCGAGATGAAACAAACTACCCGTGAATATGAAAAATAGGTTTTTACATGACTCAGAATAGAATTTGAATGACACATTTTTTTCTTTTTAGCTTTAACTTCTGCTCAAGTTGCCCTTTTGGGTTTTCAAATCGACGAGCTTGCTCTAATTTCTGCCTAAACTACCCTTTCGAATTTTTAGCTTAGCGAGCATTTTCTTTTTATTATTATTATTATTATTTTGTTTTGGCAAAAGAACCAAATGAATAACGCATTTAGGCACAGAGGAAATGAGAATGAGATGCTTTATCATGTGAACAAAAAATGCTTTGTATTACGATTTGGACAGCACCCGAGTCGGGCTGCCTACGTATCCTTTACATCATTTTTCTGTCATTTATTTTTTTAGGGAGAATTAGGTCCACGTAGTTCTGATTACAATGCTTTGAAGATATGAGAAACTAACTATAGACACTACATTCAGACAAAGTATCTCTTTAGTTGATCTAGGTTGCAAGGATTAGGGAATTTGTTCCTGTCCAAGTTTATGAGGATAACGCCTCTGCCGAATAGATTTTTCTTTGAGTATGTATGGTCCAGCCAAATTTGGTATAAACTTTCCTCTTGGGTCGTGCACAGGAGCTCGGATCACTTTTAGGACCAGATTCCCTTCTTACAAATCTCTGTCTTTCACCTTTGTTAAAGTGTCTGGCTAACTTCTGTTGATAACCTTGAATCTTGTACAAAGCATCCATTCTCTTTTCATTGATGCCATTCAGCTGGTCATAGTACTATTTGATCCACTCTGCTTTCATTCTCCACAGCTCTTGCTTATGGGCTGGGATCTTGTGAACCACAATGCTTTGGGTCTATCCTTACCATGTCTTTGGTTCCCACTCAAAACAGTCTAAGAAAAAATGAGCCTTTTCTATTAATGCCTACCTATCATGATATGCAGATACAATGTATGTGAACTTTGATTTTTTGCTTTGTGCCATAATTAATTGAGTTTTTGCCTTTTTCATTTATTTGATGATTTTTATTTATTTATTTATTTTTGGTGTATCATTCAAGTTGGATTCAAAAGGAAGACACACGAGATGTAAGATGAAAAATTCAAATTCTTCATTATGAGTAGTACCAAAATTCAAAGACAACTAAGAAGGTCAATTACAGACTCAAAGGAAAAGTAAGACTCAACAGATCTTGATTCTTAGTTGATTACAGACCCAAAAAGGAGAGAAACGCATGACCACTCAGACTCTGACTTTAGACAATTAAGGACTCAAAAGGAGAGAAAGAAGTACAAGACTTGACAAACCCTGACTCGGACTCAGGATTGACTAGACTCAACTTGATTATATATCTCGAACAAGGGCACGTCAGCTAGGCCAATGTTCTCCTCAAAGTGCTGGTCACTGGGTAAGTCTTCTTAATTTTCATATTTGAGGTAATTGATAATGTCCCTAAGGTTGATAGGCACATTAGGTACGTGTTCCGGAGGGAGGATATCTCCATCGTCAATGAGATCTTGGATTTGATGCTTTAAGCTCTTGCACATCTCAATTTCATGCCCAGCTCCTTGGTGGTACTCGCAGTACTCATTAGGCTTATAGTTTCTAGATGGATGGCTAAGGGGTGCTTTCGACTTTAGAGGCCTGACTATGTCGGCTTCAAGGGCCATCTTGTAAACTGCGCTCAAGGCAATACCTAAATCAGTAAACTTTCTTCTCTCTAATTTACAAGGTTATTGGTTGGTGATGGTAGCTACCTCTTTACCTTTCTGTTTGGTGGAGATAATAGAAGTGGAAGCACAAGAGTTATTCTTGCATCTTTTCCCTACTGTGTGAGCTTGCTGAAGCACAGCGGTGTTGCGCTTCAAGGGTAGTTCAATGGGCCTTTTGATGTTTTGTTGGGTAGAGGTTCCTATTCCTTGAAAAGGATTCAAGGAAGGAGGAAGGTCAACTTTGGTGTTTGGCGGCATGAAACTTTAGGGAGCTCTTCCATTATTGGTCAAATCAATAACAGGGGTTGGGTTGGCATGAGTGTTTGGGATTAGTTGTGTGGCATTTTTGAACACTTCTCTATCATAGGTAAGGCCAATGATGGGAGTTGATATGGTTGCAGCAATGGGACCAAATGTGGTGTGGGTCGAGAAAGGGGAGGTGGCAGGCCGATTGATCATGGAATGAGTTATGGTGTTGGTCTGATCAAGATGGGGTGCGGCAGAACTTGAATTAATTAAATGTGACTTGGTTTAATTAGCAAAATGAGAGGATGTGATGTTGGTCAAATTAACATGGGGTGTGGTCAAAGGACTTGAAGCCATCATACTCGACTTGATTTGGTTCATGGTCTGCTTTTGAGAGCTCAAGACTTTAGTGAGATGGGCCAATGCATTATTGAAGTTGGCTTGTTGAGCAGTCAGAGCTCGGTTGAAATTGGTTTGTTAGGCAGCTAAAGCTTTGCTGAAATTGGCTTGTTGAGTGCTGAGGGCAAAGTTGAGGCTGGCTTGAAAATTCCCCTTTTGCTTTTTGAGGAGGTTGGTGAGGAGGGCGTTCATGGTATCCATATTGATTGGGTGGGCCATCGGTACCTTTAAAAAGAAATGGAAAAGGAAGGGTAAGAATTTATACTGGAAAAAGGATATTCGGATGCAATAGTATATCGGGAAAAATGATTCCCTTTACCAGGTTTTTTGGTCGAGTGTTGTTTTTTGGGTGACGGACCACCAATTTTAGTTTACAGGGTGATAAGAATTGGTTCAAGGCATAACCTAGATGCGAGGTTTGTATGCATAGTTATGTCGTGATGCATGCCAAAAAGGTTTCATAGGTATATGCACAAGGTCTTGATTATTACGGTCCACAGAACCTAAAGTCCAATGATAAGGCAACTATATGCACAAGGGTGAAGGGTAGCTTGGTTTAAGGGTCCTTGTCCCACTAGAGCATCAATATATCTAACCACATGTGAGTTAAAGAGACTCAGTGGGTCCAACAATACGGATTTCTCATTACACCACCGAAATGATCGGGGATTCGTCGCAGGGTGGAATGCTTTCGCTATCTCCCAACATACTCAAAGAGAGTTGTTGAGCCAATGCTACTTACCATCCAAAAGTTTTCCTAAATCTAAGTTTAGGCAATGAGCCTTTTATTATGCAAAATGATGCATGAAAGTCAAATTAAACTTAAATGCCAAATGGAGATTATTTTGAAAAAATTCAAACCAAATAGTAATCCTCTTTATTTGCTTTCCTTTGAAAAAGGGTGGCAATTGATCTCTAGTGGAGTTACCAACTGTGAGGCCTCGCCCGAACGCCCCTCCCCTCGCACAGGAAAAAATGAAATTTGCCTTAAAGAAAAGCGAGCTATTTTTAAGGGAGGTTAGGTACGAGTTTTGATGCTCACGATTGGAAGCAGCTATCGCCTCGAAAAATTGATTTGATTTTTTGAATGAAGTTCGGGAGTCGCCACCCTAATTTATTTAAATGGAAAAATTAAGGAAAAAACCAATTTGATTCCAATTCATTAATTCTTGATTAATTTACCCAATGATAAAGTCATTAGTACTCGAACCAGGTTGAGCTCGGAAACTAGGTTTTTAGTTTTAAAATAATCTCAAATTAGCTCTTTAGTTTAATTTGACTTGAAAATTGATTTCATGAATGATGAGTATTAATGACGATTGTAAAGTGCATGATCATGGCAGATTTAAGAAATATATGAGAAAAATAAAGAGCAAGCATTTAAATATCCACAAGCAAAGGAGAGTATTTCCTTTAGCCTTTATGGGTACTAGGGAAATCACAAGATCGCTCATTTACTCCAAAATAATTAAATTGACTAATAACATTAATTAAAATTTACAAGGTACAATGGAGTGATATTGAAAAATAAAACAGGAAGGGGATTGATTGGGATTTGGATTTGAGACTTTGAGTTAAATTCCAAGCATGCCTACTACGTACCCCATTGGATGGGAATCAAAACCCATGTAGTTCGTTCCACAGTGAGGTGGAGGGGTTTAGGGATTAGTCATATTGATTTGATTTGATTTGGGGTGATTTTAAGTGAGAAAAGAAGATATACCTTCTCTTTGGGGGATTTTAAGTGGGCGGAGTGTTTTTCCGGATCGAAATTCTGTTTTATCAATTTTGGATGATGAATTTAAATTAATCTTGGAGGAAATTAATTTGATGATTTGGTCGCTTAATTATCCAATTTTTAATTAATTAAAAAGATTCATTAATTAAAGTGATTAACTAAAAGGATTAATTATTCAAATTGAGTTGAAGATTAATTAATTAAAAAGAATTTAATTAATTAATTTTAATTAATTAGGGTGATGACTCAAAATGAGTGTGAGAAAATTAATTAGAGACAGAGAGAAGAGAGCAAATGGATAGCCATCAGCAAAATGCTCTAGAGGTGAAGAAAATGAAGGAGGGTGTAAACCCTCATTTTAGCACCACCAAAATTATTTCTAAACTCACCAGAGCTGACCAGAATATTTTTCTATTCAAACTGACACTTTTTCGATTCTAACCAGGCTATCTGTACCAGACATTATTTTCCCAACATTGATCGGATCTCTCCCAAAACTGATTGCCAATCTATCCGATAATTAATTTCGGATTCTCCACCGCTGACCGGTAATTTTTCAGACTTCAGAATACCCCCAAAAACTAAAAAAAAAAAAAAAAAAAAGCCTGCAAATTCGACTCTGAATATCGATCGCTGGAGCTATTGGCGAATCCGTCAGAGCTCCTGGCGGATCCACCGGACTACCCGGCGGCTGCCGCCGAAGCTTCCACTCTGGCGGATTCACCAACTCGCATCAAATTTCATGTCGTACTTATGTTAGTCCCACCACATTAGCAGACACCAGAAGGCCTAGCACGTCCGCCAAGCCTTCTAGCGGACACCGCGAGGTCAACTCGCAGATGCGCGTGGTGCTCACGCGCGTCCGCCAGTGCGTGTCGAGGACGTGTCCTTTTTTCACAAAATTATCCTTTTACCCCTCCCTTTTTCAAACTTTTTAGGTCTTTTTTTGTCTTTTTTCACCCCCCTATCTACTCTTATAAATACCTCTCTCCCTTACCATTTCAAAACACACCTTGGGCATTTGTGATTGCTATCCACTTGCTCCATTCTCTCTCTCTCTAATTAATTTTCTCACTCATTTTGAGTAATCTCAATTAGTTAATTAATTAATTTTTTCAATTAGTCTTCACTCATTTTGAGTAATCTCAATTAGTTAATTAATTAATTTTTTCAATTAGTCTTCACTCATTTTGAGTAACCTCAATTAGTTAATTAATTAAAAATCAATTTTAATTAATTAATTTTTTTAATTAGCCTCCACTCATTTTGAATAATCTCAATTAGTTAATTAATTAAAAATCAATTTTAATTAATTAATTTTTCAATTAGTCTTCACTCAATTTGATTAATTAATCCTTTTAGTTAATCATTTTAATTAATCAATCCTTTTAATTAATTAAAATTGTGTAATTAAGCAACCAAATCATCAAATTAATTTCCTCCGAGATTAATTTAAATCCATCATCCAAAATCGATAAACAGTATTTTGGTTCGAAAAATCACTCCGCCCACTCAAAATCCCCCCAAAGAGAAGGTGCATCATCTTCTCTCAACTCCAAAATCACCCCAAATCAAATCAAACCAATCAAATCTGACCGATCCTTAAACCCCCTCCACCTCACAGTGGAATGAACTACGTGGATTTTGATCCCCATTCAATGAGGTACGTAAGTACGCTTGGAATATGAATCCGAGCCTCAAATCCAAATTCCAATCAATCCCCTTCCCCTTTTATTTTTCATGTAAAATGTCAATTTATACTTTCCTTGTAAATTTCAATTAAAGCAATTATTAGTTAATTTAATTATTTTGGAGTAAATGAGTAATTTTGTGATTTTCCTAGTACCCATAAGGGCTATAGAAAATACTCTCCTTTGCTTATTGATGTTTAAATACTCGCTCTTTATTTTTTCCATATATCTCATAATCATGCCATGCTTATGTATTATAAATCATCATTAATACTTGTCATCCATGAAATAAAATTTCAAAGTCAAATTAAATTTAAAAGCCAAATCGAGATTATTTAAAACTAAAAGCCTAGTCCCCGAGCTCAACTTGGTTCAAAGACTAGTGATTTATCCTTGGGTAAATTAATCAAAGATTAATGAATTGGAGTCAAATTGGGGTTTTCCTTAATTTTTCCATTTAAATAAATTAGGGTGGTGACTCCCGAATCCTTTCAAAATCAAATCAATTTTTCGAGGCGATAGCCGCTTCCAATCGTGAGCACCGAAACTTGTACCCTAACTCTCTTAAAAATCGTTCGCCTTTCCTTAAGGCAACATTTTCCCGAGCGAGGGGAGGGGCGTTCGGGTGAAGCCTCACAGAGGTGAGGGTAGTATTTATAGGCAAAGTGAGGTGAGGGTAGTTTGGGAAGAGAAAGTGTGAAAAGACCAAAAGGATGGGGTTAAAAGGGCTAAAAAATGGGCTGAAAATGGGGTAAAATGGAATTTCTAGGGAAGGAGGGGGACCAGCCACCGGAGGCCTTGGCAGCGCCGCCAGGGGGTTCGGCGGCTCCGCTGGACAGTCTGGCGGCGTCACCAGATGGTCTAGGAGCTCTGTTGGCCTCTCTGGCGGCTCCTGATGTGGTGGTACTGATGTCAGTACGACACAAAAATTGAGGCCCTAACGGCGCCGTTGGAAGGATGGGCGGCAGTAGCCGGGAGGACTGGCTGCTCCGCCAGGGGCTCTGGCGGACGGCAGTAAAAGCAGGCTTTTTTTCAATTTTTGAGTTAATTTTTGAAACTTTCAGGTCAGTTTTCAGGGTATTCTGAAGTCTGAAAAATTACCGGTCAGTATCGGTGGACTCGAAATTAATTATCGGATAGTTTAGTAGTCAGTTTTGAGAAAGTGTTGTCTGGTACAGAAAGTCCATTTAGGATCGGAAAAGTGTCGATTTGGATAGAAAAATATTTCAGTCAGCTTTGGAAAGTTTAGAAATAATTTTGGAGGTGCAAAATTGAGGGTTTACACACGGCTTTGAGATGGAGGAGACTTATCTCGATTGGCGTCGGACTTGCCTCGGATAGCTTGCCTTGGATGGCGGGGAACTTGCCTCTAACGACGAGAAGCTTTTGGCTTGATGGGTCGGCTCGGGAAGTCGCAACCCAATTTGCTTTGCAAAACAAGGAGCAATAACAAAACAAAAATAAAAATAAAAGAAAAATTAAAACTAAAGTGCTTGTTCCTTGGTGGACCAGGCAAAAAGAATATTTTATGCTTGCTTTGAGATCACAAGTTGATCAAGCAAGTCCAGGTTGTGAAAAAATTGAGTTGGGAGGTTTGAATATTTAGTGGAAGGGCCTAGGGATGATTTTCATGAATTCAGATGTGGCAAAAAATGGAACAGGACAAGCTGTCGCAAGGGCTGCCTACAGCACCACAAGAGCCCCCTGCGGCAACCGCAGGGCGCATGCTGCACCTCTATTTTTTAATTATTATTATATATTATTTATATATTTTTATGGTGCAAAATTAAGGGTTCAGAATTGCCCCCTCATTAGAATTTGCTTTGTTTGTAAGGCGATTCTGATGATAGTGAACCTAGAGAAAGGGATGGAAAAAAAGGAGCCAAAGTGATATCTAGGTTGGTGTTTGGACATGTTAGGGTGGTAAAATGATGAAGGAAAATGGTAAAAGGAACCAAAGGGATGCCTAAATCAGGATTTGGACTTGTTTGGTTGTAGAAATGATTGAATCTAAAGAAAATGGCAAAATGAACCACAGGGATGTTTAGATGATTGTTTCTAAACATTTATGAGTGGATGTTGACTAATAAATGAAAATGAGACCATAGAGAAATCTAAGTCAGTGACTAGATATTTCTGGGTGAACGATGGATATGATTGACTTAGATAAGGAGGTGGGGAAAGGAACCAGAGTGATGTCTAGGTTAGACATATTTAGGTGAAGGATTTATTTGACTTTAAAGTAAATAAGGATGGAAAGGGGAACCAAATTGACACCTAATTGAGAAATTATAGGTTTTTGGGTGGAGGATGATAAGGAAATGGAAAAAAGGTCTAGGTGATCGTTGCTAGATATTTATGGATGGATTGGTTGAAAAAAGAAGTTTGCTCCCAGTATCTTTGGGAGATTTAGATTGGAAGTGATATGATATCCCCGATCTGTTTGGGTGAAAGATCCTAAGGCTATCCTAGGATGGGTCTGATTTTAAAGTTGAGATTGATTGGTTTTTGGTGGAGGACCCTTTGATTACTTGATTAAGGAATTCATATTGATGATCCGTCTTGATTCAGAAATTTGGATTAATGATCCTTCTTGATTCATGGAATTCAGATTGATGATATGTCTTGATTCAAGAGCTCGAATTGATGATCTATCTTGATTCAGGAGTTCAAATTGATGATCCGTCTTCATTTAGGAGTTCAGATTGATGATCCGTCTTCATTTAGGAGTTCGGATTGATGATCCGTCTTCATTTAGGAGTTTAGATTGATGATCCATCTTCATTCAAGAGTTTGGATTGATGATCTGTCTTGATTCAGGAGCTCTAATTAGTGACATATTTAGTGTGAAATGCATATGAATATGCAAAGATTATAAATTTGATACCTTAAACCTGTGAAGGGTCATCTTGGTATGAGAGTGTTGATCTTTTGAGAGGAAGGTGCTCCCATTTTAGAAGGATGAAGAAAAAGTGGCTTGGTTGTTCGGCCTTAGGAGGAAGTCAAGTCTAGGTCAAGTTTTGGCCTTGGAGGAGGTCATTCTTAGAAGGCTAGGTCAAGTTTGGCTTGGAAGGTTATCTTGGAAGGCTAGGTTAGGTTTTTCCTTGGAGGAGGTTATTGCTTGGAAGGCTCAGTTAGGTATGGCCTGGAAAGGTTATCTTGAAAAGCTAGGTCAGGTGTGGCCTAGAAGGTTATCTTGGAAGGCTCAGTCAGGGGTGACCTAGAAGGTTATCTGGAAAGGCTAGGTCAGGTTTAACCTCGAAGAAGATTAGGTAGGAAGGCTCGGATAAGTTTGGCCTTCGAGAAAATTTAGAAGGCTCGGTTAAATTTGGCCTTGGAAAAGATTAGGTTGGAAGGCTCCGTTAGGTTTGGCCTTGGTGAAGGTCAAGTAGAAAAGCTCGGTTAGGTTTGGCCTGGAAGGTCATCTTGGAAGGCTAGGTCAGGTTTAGCCAGGGAAAATATTAGGTAGGAAAGGCTCGATTAGGTTTGGCCTTTTCACAGGTGAAGATTGTAGGTTGGCTCTATGTGACCCATCTATTAAGAGTCTGCCTATGAACATGGCTTTTGACCAGTTGGCTTGCAAGCTTGATTTTTCTTGTCCAAAGGAGCTGAACTTTAGAGATGATATGATTTTGCCAATGAGGCTTGGACCTGGAGGGATGGTATGATTTTCCAAAGAGACTCAGACTTAGAAGGATGGTATGATTTTGCCAAAGAGGCTCCGACTTGGAAGGATGGTATGATTCGCTAAGGAGGATTAGACTTTGCATGATTTGCCAAGGAGGCCTATCATCCTCAAGCTAATTAAAAAGGGCCTGAACCATGCAAAGTCTAAGCCTTCAGAGCCATAGCTCGACTTTGGTTTTGCTAAGGAAACTAGGCTTCAAGGATCATGAGTCTTAAGAGATTTGGGATTTTGGTGGGCTTGAGCATTGGAAGATGAAATTTTACCAAGGAGATTTGGGTTTGAAATGATGGTAGGTTAAACTTTTTAAAGTGTGTTAGGGAGGTTGTATGATTTTTCTATCGCAACATGATTTATAGAGAAGATAAGCACATCTATCTTATTACTTGAGATTGAAGAGACTCTTAGAGTGAAGGGACTCTTAGAGAGACACTGAATTGATTTGGATGACGACCCATAAGACATGCTCCTTGATGGATGATAAGAGTTATTTAGCTTTTTGAGCTAAAAGACATGACAAGCGACTTGAAGGATATACCCTTAATGAATGATAAGCACTACTTAACTGCTTGAGATAAGAAATGTGACAGATGATAGGAAGGATATTCCCCTACTGAATAATAAGGGCAATGTGACAGATGACATGAAGGATATGCCCTTATTGAATGATAAAGGCAGTGTGACAGATGACTAAAAGACAATATGGAGGATATGCCTATGACTGATTGATAGAAGATGACTCGGAAGGGGTGCCCTTAAAGAGGAATCAGTTGAAGGATGATGACTTAGGAAGATATGTCCTTAATGTGGGATAAGGGTATAAGGAATATAATGACCTTTTTTTTTTTAGCTCTAACTTTTGCCCCAGCCGCCCTTTCGGGTTTTCAACTTAGCGAGTTAATCAATGAATTTCGGCATTTAAAAATTATTCCACTATGATTTGGGCTTATGCTTCCCTTCATTTTGGGGCTCTAACCTTTTTCTAGATCATTCCATTGAATTCTTTGGTCTAAAGAGAAATCTTGTGAGGATAATAGGTCATTTTTGAGATTGTTGCCCCTTTGTTGAGGTGTTATGCTTGATTACCCAAAAGTGCAATGTTAGCTTTGCTTGCTCTAACTGAAGAGATCATCACTTGGTGTTCTTTATTATCTTGACTATCCTTTGATTAGGAGCTGGAGAAGTGGCTGCTGATGCAGGCACAATAATACCTCAAGTTTTGATTTGTCCAAATCATGGTGGATTTCATGGTGAAATGCAAATGTTTGCCAAAATCCATTGATTTTTTTTTTATTCTTTTTTTTGAGACACAACTACTTTAGACTAAATAAGAAATATGGGAAAAGAGAAGTGCACGAAAAACATAAATGTTTTATTACAAAATTAGAAGAAAGTACAAATTAGAAGAATAATACAAAAATGACAGACTCAGACTCGAACTCAAATTTGGACTCTGAACATGGACTCGGACTCAAATTTGGATTTGGACTCGAACTTAGATTTGGATTCAATCTCAAACAAGTCAGATCAGTTGAGCATGAACTCCTTCATAAAATGCTATTTAGGCAAAGGTAAAGTTGGGTGAGGTGGGATCTGGCTTCCACTTTGGTGAAGATGCATGGATTATAGTGATGGATTTGGCTTAAAAAGGAAGATGGCATATTAGTTTTAGCCTCAAAGGTCATGGGGTTCAGATTCTTCATCACTATTCAGATCGATGGTGGAGAATTCATCTTGAAATGATTCCCTTTGTATGCAATCTACAATCTTTGAAGCAGTCACAACCAAAGCTTTGAAGGTGTGCAAGTATTGGGTTAGCAGATGGGCTTGGTAAACTGGGAGTAGGTTCTTGACAATGATGTCCACCTATTCTTGTTCGGTTATTCGGTTTACCATTTGAGCAGCTTTAGCCCTCCACCTTGTAAGGAACATTGAGAATGACTCATTTGAAAGTTGCTTAGTGGTTTCCAAGTCACGCCTAGTGACATCCACTTCCCTGTAGTAATGATATTGCTTGACAAAGGCATGATATATATCATCCCATGTCCTTTTATGGCTCTTGTCTAGTGAAAGAAACCATCTCATGGCAGCACCAGTTAGTGTTTATTGGAACAATTGAGCAAGGAGCTCATTATTAAGTCCCAAAGGCTGCATTGCCCCCACATATATCTTTAGATGGGTCTTGGGGCAAGTAGTTCCATCAAATGTCTCGAGTTCAGACATTTTGAACTTAGGAGGCAGCTTGGCATCAGGGAACAAGGTCAAGCTGTCCGCATTAATTAAGTCATTACAGTGCTTTAGGGATTTGATGGTTTTTTTCATAGCTTCCAGTTTCTTCATGAGTAATTTGATGTCTGGATGGGAGAAAATTTCCTTACCCTGAAAATGATTCAAGGGAGTGGAAGGGTTAGAGTGGGTGAAGATGTTTGGCATAGAGGTAGTATGGGCATGGGCTTGGGCCAGAGTAGGAATGGCCTGATTCAGATTTAGGGTGGTTTGGTCTAAGATCAGATTTGGGATGGTTGGGTTGAGGTTAGCTTGATTGATCATGGCCCGCACTTCCCCAATAATGAATTGCCTTTGTTCTTTGAATTAGGCTCGTTAAGCATTCAGAATAGCTTGAAAATTATCTTTTTGCTTTTCAAAGAGAATGTTCACGAGTGTGGTCAAGGCAGCCATGTCAGTCGGGTTAGCCATTGGTACCTTGAAGCAAAACCAAAAGAAATCCAGTGAGTGGAGAATAAAGATATGAAAAGGTGATGTGAGTAGGGGTATACAGACTCTGAAGGAAAAGGATTTCCTATGGTGTTGTGGGCCAACTATCATTAGGCTTAAAGTAAGATAAGCCAAAGGTGTTAGGCTTAAGGCTTGAGGTAATGGGCCAAAGGTGTTGGGCTTAAGGTATTGGGTAAAGTAATCTTGAACAAGGGGTAGGGTCAAGGTGATGAAAGTCAAGGGTGAGGATTAAGGGCACTTGAGTTTTGGGGCAATAGTGTTTAAGGTTTGTGGGGCGAAGGTGATTGGATCGAGGTGAGAGTGTTCAACCCTTCTTCTGTTCAAGGCTCCATTTGAAATGAATGCATTTTTTTCTTTGTACATTATGAATGCATGATATGCATGGGAAAAATATTTCATGAAGGTGCAATTATGCAAGGCTTTGATTATGGTACATACAACCTAAGGTTAGGTTCTACGTTTATTACATGAAAGGGTAAAAGTGGTTGGAATTGGGTACCCGTCACACTAGAGCAACGATATACCTAACAACATTTGAGTTAAGGAGCCTCGCGTGGTTCCAACAGTACTTGCTTGCTTGTTATACCTTTGAAAGGATCAAAGGATTTGTCGCTAGGTGGATGATTTCGCTATCGGCGAATAGACCCAAGGAGGGTTACCCACTCGATGCTACTCACTATCCATTGCTTTCCTAGAACTAGGTTTGGAGGCAAAGAGCCTATGCAAGTGATACATGAAAGTCACAACTATATTAAAAGCCAAACTTTTTAACTAATTAGTAGTCCTCTTATTTTTTTTCCTTTCATTAAAAAGAAAGTTTCTCCCTAGTGGAGTTGCCAACTATGAGGCCTCACCCGAGTACCGGTCCAATCAGCTAGAGGGAATTGAAATGCTCATTTGGGTTTGAACTCATGATGAAGCCGTCAAGCTTAAATTGATTGATTTTGAAAAGTACTTTAGAGTCACCACCTTAATTTTATTTTAATTGGAAAAAAGATTAAGGAAAAAACCCAAATTGACTCCAATTAATATCCCAAAGGAAAAATATCACTAGCCTCAAAACCAAAAAGGATTCGGGGACTAGGTTTTTTTATTTATTTTAATTAGTTTGGCATTTAACAAAATTTTGACTTTGAAAATTGATTTCATGAATTATGTACAATATAATAAATGCATGATTATGTAAATAAACGAAATAAGGAGGAAATAAAAGAAAGTGAAACATAAGTTAAAATTACAAAAAAAAATGCAAATTAGGGGATACCTCCTTTAGCCCTTATGGGTTCTAGAAAAGTCACACATTCCCCAAACTAAACCTAGTAAAATCAATGTAACAAAAGAAATTAAATTAAAGTGAAGAAGGTGATGGGGGAAGAAGTTGGTTTATTTTATTTGGATTTGATACTTGGACCAAGCATGCCTGCATATTCCTTTAAATTAGAATCAAAACCCACACAGTTCTCCTTTCTTTCGAATGGGTTTATTTAGTTAAACCACTTTATCATGTTTTAATTGATTGATTTAGGGAGGGTTGGATTAATTAATTAACCTAATTGATTACCAAGTTGAATTAATCAATATTTATTAACTAACAACCTAGATGAACTAATTTAATTAATTAATTAAAAGTGAATCCCAAAGAGGGAAAAAATAAATTAAATAATGATGAAAAAGAAAAGAGAAAGGAAAAGAAGCTTACCTTGCGCTTTCGCGACTTTAAGATGGAGTAGACTTATCTCAGTCGGTGACGGACTTGCCTCGGACAGCTTACCTTGGACAGTGGGGAACTTGCCTCGGACGGCCAGAAGCTTTTGACTTTATGGGTCGGCTCAGGAAGTCACAACCCAATTTGCTTTGCAAAGTGAGCAATAGTAAAGAAAAAATAAAAATAAAAGAAAAATTAAAACTAAAGTGCTTGTTCCTTGGTGGACCAAGCAAAAAGAATATTTTATACTTGCTTTAAGATCACAGGTAAATCAAGCAAGTCCAGGTTGTGAAAAAATTGAGTTTGGAGGTCTGAATATATAGTGGAAGGGCCTGGGGATGATTTTTACGAATTTAAATATGGGAAAAAATGGAACAGGACACGCTGTATGCGGTACCGCAAGAAGGAGCCTCTGATTGCCGCAAGCAGCCCTGCAGCACCCGCAAGCTGCACCTATTTTTTTTAATTATTATTATTATATATTATTTATATATTTTGAGGGTGCAAAATTAAGGGTTCACAGTCCTCAGTTGTACCTTTCTTAGAGTCTACATGAATCACAGCTCCTATTGCCTGGGCCATCAGGGGTGGTTGGTTAAGGATTTATCACACTGTACCGCCTAAGAATTCCTTTCAGGCTATAAAGAGATACAGTGGCCAGTTAGTTGAGCTTGTTTGGCTAGTTTAGAGAGAACGCCAGGTTGTTCTGTTGAGGGAGATTTAGGATGACACTACAAAGGAAAGGGAGATTGTTACAGGAGAGACAGAGAGGGTGACTCGACCTTCAGAGAAGAATCAAGGAGCTACTGAGGGTTTAACACTACAGGCTGCTTTGGTGACTCAGACTGCAATGGTGGTGACAGAGGAGACTATGACATCAGTGAAGAGACAAGTTGACATTGCAATGGTGGTTTAGAGGAGGATTTCAGTTGCAGTAGCAGGGACTGGTTCCTAAGCTACTACTACACAAAAGAGGATTTCTGGGAGTAGTTTTGGAGTTGCTAACACTCGGGGTAGGTTTTCTGATATGACTGTAGGGAGCAGTTATGGCTCTGCTAGTACCTCTACCGCTACAGCGGAGGGAGCTACAAAGACTAGGAGGAGGAGTGTGACCATTGAGGAGATTATGGTGGACTCTGATTATGACAAGAGCACAAGGTATGTGCACCCTAGAAGGAAAAGGAGAATTGTCTATATCTTGGATATAAACATGATGATGACACTTGTTTTTGTCTTGTATTTGCTGCGGATTTTCTGTGTTTGCACATGCCTACAAGCTAATATGACTACACAATACGGGATATGCTATAGATGGTATTGGAAAGGCTATCCTTTTTATGATGGGTTCTATTCTATAAAATCTGATCATCATTATATGAGACATCTTTTATTTTTGCTCTAATTTTTGTCCAAG